>JAJNBT010014639.1:0-15670 GCA_028455955.1 Notopais sp. p TS-2021 | reverse complement strand
AATTCAAAATAGTACTCATACAAATATAAGGAGACATTTGTTCGCTAGATTCCATTCAAGATTAGTTTTTCTTGAAGAAAAATCTAATCGAGAGACAGTTTATTTAGCAATCAAAGACTTCTAAAAACACGTAAGACCCATAATGTTGGCCGTTAATATTATTATTTAATACAGGGATGCAAAACCTCCTGCCAGTAGGCATTAACGCGCTGGTTTGCCAGAAATGCATAAGCTTATATGTGGACCCTTCTGATGTGATGAAAATTGAAATTGAATATAGCTAAATTTTCAAACTATTATATGACAAAAGAATGAATCTGCTATTATAATCTGTGATTAATATTACTGTATTAACTCTTTTAAAAAATCAAGCAGTACGGCCTTTCATTGTAATTATATTCCTGCAAAATATTGTGGGTAGTAAAGGTGGCCCATGACACCTGGAAGGTTATGCACCCCTGACTTAACACATAGAACTTAGACAAACTCATGCATAAATCTTTGTCAAGAAATTTTGTGAACTAACGTCTATGTACACTAAGCAGGCCTGTCGTTTGAACAAACAAGGTATAATCGGCTGAAGAAAAATCATGTACGCAATGATGGTACAGAAACACGGTGATACTGTCTTTATACATCTATCCGATGATACCTAGTTTTAAAATACATCTAAATTCTCACAAATCACCACGTACAACATTGGTAAAAGAAACTCTGATCTAGTGCATATCAAGTAAGAAGACCTCTTCATATTATACAGGTAGAGATATACATATATATCAAAATATTAGAAATAAAATGTACCGTAAATACAAAATCCTTAAAATCAATGTTTTCATGATAGTGAACTGGAGTGGGATATATAAGATGTACCGTAGTTTACTTTGGCATGGTATTATACTTTGCTTTTCAAACTATAGACCAGAAGTGTATGCAAGAGGATAACCGCGTAAATCCCGAACTGTCACGACTCTAACATTGTTTCAGAAGTCCTTCGATAGAGGCTATTGGAGACCCTTCTATATAATCCAAAATCTTTGGACTTTAGTATTAAATGATGAATGCCTCTATTAAATACACAGGAGAAAACGTTACAGGTTCGTCGTTTTCATTTGATGTCACCATTTTGAACCGAATTCAAAGGCATGATATAAAGGCAAGAGGCATACTTGATCTAATACCTTTGGGTAACATCTTCAAGCGGCACAAAGCAATGAACATATAGAGGCTATGGGCTTGATACAAATGTTGGCTGGTGTTGTATCACTCTCGGCCCCGGAGCCTCGTCCCCAAACCCGGACTTAAAATCACCTCGCAGTAGAAAAGAAGAAGAGCATCGGGGCCTGGAGACTCTTAATGCCTTTCGGGCCTTAAAGAATGATTATACACAGGGGAATAACTTGAACCATCTGCGGCAAGTATTTTGAAGGAGCTTGTCAATGAAGCCATATTTGGCTGCAGCTCACTAGAGATCTTCTTATTACTTGAACTTTTGCCAGCAGAGGTCGTCTTTATCACATGGTAAGCCACGAGGCATCATTGAGAGTACCACTAGTTGGGCCTAGAGATATGCTTTCACATAACAGCGTGTAACTGTCTATAAGATTAGTCAGTAATCACCGTATGTTCACTAAAAGTCTGAATTATTTCAGAAAATTTAATTCTATACAGTGTCTACATGAGCATTCATAATAATTGTTTGATGAAGTATTTTCTCAGTATTATTTACTTGAGTTTTTGAGTAAGAACATATGGAACGATCCTGCTGCCATCAAACACAGTCAGTAGCTTTTGACAAGGAGTCACTTTCTTTTCCTTTTATTCTACTTAATATTTTCCATCGATCTTCAGACAAGTTTCTTGTTTTGTAGGTCTGGTCGATCGTTATAAGAAATTATTGTATAAATTCATACTCTTTTAATATAGTTTATTCTTCTCCCAATAGTGTTGTCAAGCTAAATAAAAAACAAATTACATTTTATAAATGACCGAAATTGAGAGATTAAGTTCAATAAATAAATTGCAAAGTTCTTAGTTGATTGAATTTTGGTTAAATACGTCTAAAATTTAAGGTGCTGCAAATTTATCAAATTATAAATTAATTGAAAATAAGACATTGTTATAAGCTCTATTTTTGAGTACTCCAGTATTTAGAATCAATTAATTCCATATATGAACCTTAAATTTTAATGGAACTTAGACCTGAGAATATCAATACATAAGCTTTATGATAGCTCTTTGACATTTGTGATGATAAATACTGTCAATAAATATATCATTTGTTAATATTAACCAATATACTATCAACAGTGTAACAATCGTTAAATTCAACAATTTTATTTTAATGGGTTGTTTGTTTAAATTAATAGACAATCTGGCTAAGGAACTATCAACGTGCCATTATAAATAAATATGTTTTTCTAATTATATATATATAAGTATGAATCTTTTATTTTTAAATAATGTAAGAGATGAAAAAAAGCACAATCTCTTGTTTAATTCAAAACTTGTTATTCTCCGAAATTATATATAAATTGCACTCGATCAAAAAAAGTTTTATGATTTTGAAGTGAAATGCTTAAAACTTAAATTCATTAAAACAGAACGAAAATCATAAAGATGTTATTGTTCGTTTTCATTATGGTTGTAATGTCTTAATGTCCGCTGTTATGCAATGTCAAATCATCTGCTGGATTATCAGATATATGAAGGTAAATTATCCAATACATAAGATTGAAGCAGACGAAACACACGGGAAACACTATTCGGGAATATTTATCGACGTCAGACGGGCAGCATCCATACAGTTTATTCAAGCCCTGAAAATAAAAAAAGACGTGAATTACTCCATATTGAGTGAGTGACATTAACAACTCAACTTATGAGTTTATGTTAAACATGATATCCTCTTATTTTTTAGTTATTCTTTTGAACAATAATAATACGACACACAGTGCCCGTAGAATAAAATGTCAATAATTTAAGAATCATTGAGGCATTATATATAAAAGAGAGGAGATCTCGTATAAATATAAACGACGAGAGTATTACTCGAACTTTGTTCGTGTTCTGAGAGGGAATATTCGATAATAACTTTGTAATTAATTTTTTTATTATGTATATATTGTATTAGTTTAGTAGATTCTTGAATATGACTCATGTAAGAAGTTGAAATATTGATCTATTATATATATATATTTTATCATTTTAAGGTTCTCTACAAGAGAATAGGTACTTTGTTTCAGAAGAATATAAAGATTATTCGAAAGAATAACTATAAAAAATAGGAGGATATCGTGTTTAACAAAACTTGTTTGAAGAATAATTTGCTTCCAATCTTTACAAACTTATGAATTTAGTGAATAATATTAGATGTTGGAGATATGGCATACTACATTTATTTGACCTACTATTTAGTATTGGTTTATTTATCTCTACAAATATTAAACTAATCTAATCTATTGATGGAAAAAAATCCCACAAAAACCTGCCCCAGGTATCTAAATAGTTCCAATGCTTCTATTTTTGAAACTAAGTATCAATATAAAATATTAATTTCATATTTTCTTTCATGAATTTTTTATGAACGCATAATCGTTGTTGTTACCGTACTATTGAAACTTACCTTGTTTTGATCTTTAGGAGGTGAAAACGAAGGTGGGAGCAGTGGAGGTGCTTCTTCATCAGTTCTTCCGTTGATGGTATTTTCGAGAGTTCCACCTTTTGAATGTGCCTTAGGATCGTGTACCTTATACCGAACCTCCTGGAACAAAGGGGGATGCCTTACGCGAAGTTCAGTTAGGAGTTTTATTTACCAATAATTATAAAAAAATTTATCGGGACTTGTGTCTATTAATTACTATTAATTAGAAAATATACATTTTTCAAAGATATATAGTACTTTCAGTTGTCAAAAAACTGACATTTATCATTTATGTCTATCTCTCTGTATAATATATGAACATGAAACTCTTCATATGTATTTCTCTACAGCATATTGTAGATAATCTGATTGAGTCTGTTATTATGAAGAAATTGAGCTAAATTTATTTCATGCCTCATTTCACTGATGCCAACCTGAAGGGACATACAGCAGTCAATGTCAGGTATTTCTGTTGATAGTTAAGAATATAAAAGTAAACTACGGCATGCCTATTAATATATAACGATTTTTAACCCATGTACAAGATATAATTATATATCTGTTATATTCGTTTGTAATAATATACATAACCAAAAAAATTGTAGCTTCATTCATCTAATATCTTAAAATGATTTTAAATATTCACGAAATATCATTGTTTCTATAAAATTAACCATGCAATTTCATTCATGCAATTTCAAAGATCTGGTATTGTATATTCATTACATTATATATTTCTACTATAAATAAATATAAATAAATAAAACTGTTCTTGATGAATTTTGATAAATAATTCTACACTAAACTTGTAATTAAATTAAAATGTAATTCAATGAAACTAGGACAGAGCACAGACAAATGAGGACCACGAACGATTATCAATTAGAATGCACACTTTATACATTATTGTGCACCTATTAGTTACACAAATAATTATGCCAGGCAAGATAAAGGTTCAGTTACCATTTCAGCAACTTTAGTTACAAAGTATTATGTCAAAAGCCAATCGCTCAAAGCAATCTTGATGCGATGTAAGTAACAAAATATTGAATATTTTTGGAGTTCATGAATATCATGACACTTTTAGTTGAATTTCATGCTGTATTTTCTTAGAGTATTTTACTTATGTCGCCTTATTATTAAAGCTCGAAATGAAATTTAAGTGAAATACAAATAGAAAATTTATCATATTGTCAAATTGAGAACCATTACCGTAATAATATTACTGTATCTAATACATAGGCCTATAGCCCTAACCACGAATTTATGGATATTCAGAAAATAACCATCTACCATAGATATTTGTTACATTTCAATTTCTACAATGTTTGAAATATAAAGAAATGCATGCGACAATATCAAAATGACAGTAGACGAAAAAGTCGAAATATTCGAAAAGAACCACTCACTGTCTGTTTAGAGTTGTGATGATGATCCTAAATGGGAAATACAGAGAGGAGATGTGTTATAATTGAATATATATTTTTAACTATACGTATAATAAAATAAAAAAATAGCTTTCAGTTTAACAAATCTTAAAAGTTTTATTTACAACTTTGTAAGAAACCACATTTTTTAAGATACAATAACAGTTTAATCATTAATCATTTGGATCATAGTTAAATAATGATCAATAGCATATAAATGTAACTTATCAAACGTATATAATTATTATTTTAGTTCATAATCTATAGTATGCAATATAGTGTTTATATAAATCACTTTAATTCGATAAAATGTACAAATTTACTGCTTTAGCTTTGTAATGCAATTTAACAAATCTACTCTTATTCATTTGTAAATTAAATAGTTTAATTAAATTATGGCGTCTTTGTCTGAGTCACAAAATTAGCACTTTTCAAATAAAGTTAACAGTAAAATTCGTATTTTGCTCAGCTGAATTTCCGAGAATTTCATTTTTGGAGAAACATAATATTTTAAAATATGATAATATTATATCCAAAATTGATTGATTAATTGATATTTTAAATAATTATAGTTTAGGGCTTCATTATATTTGTTTGTTGACAAGACGAAACGTTTTGAATTAATTTGTTTCAGACTCAAAAACATAAATTTTTCTCAGGGAACGTTTTAAACATAATCAAATTGAGACAAATCTCCTCCATAATATTATAAATAGGGTGACAAATATTGATACAAAATCAGACGAAACAATCGAATCGATTTAATAGTCGAATTATTATCAATTATTGAATATTTATAGTTTACAGTTTCGGAAAAATGATAGATTAACATAACTTTTCTAAGTTCTTCTGTATTATTAATTAAACTTATATAAATACATTAAGTCATACTCACTGTTTGCTTTGGAATATGATGATCTGGTTTCACTTTGAAAGGATGAGTTAATTCCAGAGTTGAGCGGTTCTGCGAAATATTCCTTACATAATAGTCCTGTTTGCTCTGAGACTTAGGGATTGAATGCTGGACGGTCCCAAAGGGAGTAATAATTCAGAATTATTGATCGAAGTCACTTAACTTAATTTAAGGGCTTAATTAAGACAAATAGTAAAGTACTATTAGTTCAGTATATCAAAATTTTGTAATTTAATTTTATTTAATGTTAAAACAGTAAAAATATACACAAGGGAATGTTTCAAATTCTTACGATAAAGCAATTATTGATACCGGTAGTGAAAATCAGAGCACAAAACAGATATTCCTCTCTACTCCCAATAATTGTCCAGAATAAGTATTTCTACAAATGAAATTTGTGAAATTTGTATAAAGACTTATTCTGGACAATTATAGTGTAGAAAAGATATAGCCAACTACTGCATATAGAAGTTTTTATTCACAAGAAAGAATTGGTACAGTGTTCTAGGCTTATATATAATAATAAAATAATTGAAATGACACTATATTCAATAAGGAATAATTATACTTAAACGAAAGAAAAATAATGAAACCCTTATATCACAATAAAATTTAAAACCTCAACTTTACTACGAATATAAAGTTTGTTTCTATAATATCGTTTATCGTTATTAAAAAATATAAGATTATCACAACAAATCCAACATTTTCGTGAATTAACACGTAGAGAGTTTAACTAATAGTTCTTCTGAATTTATCTAAAATTGTAACACACTATTTTGTTCACATTTTTCTACATTCAACTACTGATTATTATATTATATAAAACAAACATTATAATAACAGAAAAGATGTATTTCGATAGATAATAACCTCAAGTTTTTAAATATTGCATTTGTTTTTAAGACACTCAATAGGAATTTAACTAAAATTCACAAAACATGAAAAACGTATACAATGTCCCATAGATGAATAAGAAATACCCCTTAATAAAAAACCAAAAGTTCTTAATTATGGAAATAGTCTGTTGCCAGTAGTTGATATTGTTCAAAATTAATATGAATATTCCCCATGCTTTTAGATAGGAGCTGACCCTCTTTACTTATATCCTCTTTGGAAGAACTATTGCGTACCTTTCCTCTAAATGTATGCTTCATATTTTGATCTGAGTGATCTGTTGGATTCTGATTGGTTAGTTCTAATGTTGCTGCTTTTCTTTGCTCAGCTAATTTCTGCAGCGACAAAATACGATTTTTTCTCATCTGTATTCTTTTGCCCAAATAACCAACAGCAGCGTATTCTGAAAAAAAGGAATTCAATATCCATTGTATGAAAGAAGAATTCGTTTGACAATATGAATGACTTCATTTTGTCGTCGTCGGGTGGAAAAGCAAGCGTTTATATATTTTTCGTCGCACTCAAGAGCGGCAGATTTGGAATTTTGTTATTTTTTCTCCTCCTCTTCATTATAAAACTATATATATGTGATTTTTTATTGCGTGATAATGGCTTATCATATTAAGATAATAAAATTTGCATATGAGTGATAAACTCTTGGCTATATGACTTTTATGTGTTTAAAATACTGTGAAATTAGAAAAACTTAAATGTTTATAAAGAAATTATTTTCATCTTTAATTAATGACTTAGGATTTGTATGCCACATTATAAAATATTATCTTTTGTTGACTAGAATTTTTTTTAGCGTAATAGGAAATATATTAACTTCGACATTTCTCATTTAAGGACAAAACTATATTTACTTATATTATCGACCGCGAATGTAACCTTTTTCATGTTGACATTAATTCGATTCTTGGTTCAGTGGGGTGCGATCTCGGTAAGCGTACGTTTACGAATGAGTCAACTTCAATGCCGTCGCCATTGAAGAGTTCAATAATTAGGCTGGAAATTTTAAATAAATATCCTAGTTTCCTATTCAATAAAAAAGTGCGTTAAAAGTGATGATTCACCTTTGCTTTCAACTAAAATAATTAAATATTAGACAGAAGCATTGACTATTTAAGTTACTCAAAATTGACTATTGACTATACTTTTTTATAGCTAAGTAAATTTGAAAATTGTAATCTTCGTATTTTTTATTTCTTTGTATAAAATGTATATCTAGCCTAACAAGAATTGTCGTTTTAGAGACTTGAAAACTATTCTTATTCTTATGGCATCTATTTTAAAATACTGATCAAGAACACATTCGTGTCCAAGGCATTTAATTTAGTCATAACCAATAATTGATTACGATTAGAATGTCTGTTAACAATTTATCCTTCCCTACATTGAGAAAACATGCATTAAATGGCACGAAAGATATATATAATACAGTATGGCGATACATTTTTTTTGGTTATCAAGTTTTGGGAAGTTGCAAACCTTTACCAAGAATTAAATATTCTTTTATTATATAGAGAGATAAATTCCGATTTTTTTTCAACACTATAATATATAAGGCGTATTTTTGGATGGACTATAATATAATCGATCTAATGGAATAACCTAGTCAAACTGTTCTCCACCAATAGAATGCTTTCATTATTTGACGACCACCAATGGGAATCGATTCTGTCAATAAAGCGATTCTTTATTTCGATGCAGATGGGTCATATCGGATACACAAAAATGCACCAATATGCAAGTGACTATTTATAACATTTTAGAAAATTAATGTTAATTGCGATATATTATCATTGTTAGATACCAAAGACAAGAAACTAGTTGTGATAAACTGATAATACCAGAGTCTAAATATTGCTTCATTATTTACCTAACAATGAGGCGAATACCATAACGAAACAAGTGCCTAGGTAAACGTCGATTGATTTCACGTAGGATATTTTTGGAAGGGCAGCATTTGTTGATGACATTAATGTTGTCATGGTCAGCACAGTGGTCACTCCTAGAGATACACGAGCAGGGGTTGCTATGGACAGAAACATATCAATGTTATTAAAATAAACGAAAGAATTGTAATTACTTCCTTTTATATAAATAATGTGCATATATTTGTACAATTATGAAGAATTTCCTTACCTGCCCGGTTGAGCCAAAATGAAACCCAAGAAATAACAACGATAAGCGTGGAGGGAATATATATTTGAATGATGTAATAACCCATTGAGCGAACAAACATTATCTGGCACAGAAGTCGGGAGTAATTACCTGCAAATAGAGAAAAATTAATATTTGTTAAAACCAAATTTCGTTTAGAATATATTCTTAGTGATTTATGTTTTATACTATAAATGCTGAGAAAATGTTCTATTTAAGTTATAGAAAGTTTTAAATGACTTCTCTAAAACGGATTGGCAACTTTAATATAGGATAGGTTAGGGTTCCGTTCCATAGCTTGAAAAATATTAATACCCTTAAAGAAATGTTATCACATATGCATAAAGAGGTGTAATAATAATATATATATATGAAAAACTAACCATTTTGAATATTTTAAAGGAAATATTTATGGCTTGGTTGCTTTTATTTCACAGTGGAGAATATTAAATATAATTTATATATAATGGTCATACATATGATAAAATAACAGAAGACCGTAATTTTAAAGAAAGTAAAATAAATGAATTTGATGAATTTACCAGTAGATGTTGAAGCAATGATGGTTTTTCTACTATATCCTAGAACTCGAAATTGAGGTAAAGACACACCAGCTTCTATAGCGACAGACTTATCCCCTGAGTGCCATGATAGTCTTATATGGTCCATACTATAAGCAACTGAAAAAAATGGAGATTAATACAATATAAATTAAAAGGTTTAGGTAAAGTACCGGTACCTGGTAGGAGTAAATGTGTATCACTATCATCAATCATCAATAATTACGAATGCCTACTCAATCAAGCTTCCAATAAATCATGGATGTTCAGTTCGCATCAATAAATACTTCAATGAAGACGTCTTAACCAATCAGTCGACTAATAATTGACATCGAATATGCCACCTGATAAATTGAATATGTTATAATACCAAGGAAGTACATGTGTAAAGTTTTGAGATAACGATTTTACTTTGTATTCTGTATATAATTAAAGTAACTTTATATAGTAATATCGCCATTCACTTAATTAATATGGCTTTGCTTTTCCTATCTTTGGCAATGCAAATAAACAACTATTTTAAGCCATTAATTTGCATTCAAATATAGAATGTTCACTTACAACTCTCTATTTCGATGACACACAGTTGCGAATCCATAGGAAAATATTGCAGATTCATTGGACACGATGCTGTTATTGTTAACCTGTCAAAGGAAATGAAAATTATAGGACTTCTCCTATATTCAACATTCACTCATTGTAAATGGGATTAAGAATTGAGTTTCATAGTTAATAACACAATGTGATTTTGAAAAAAATAGTTTTATTATTTACCTTTATTAAATGTAACTCAATAATTATTAAATTCATTACATTAATTACATTATAGATTATCAACTGATTTAATAAAATATAAATTTGTATAGTTAATTTTAGAGAAAATTCTAATTTGGATTCTAAAAACCTGTTACGAAAGCAATTTCTGTAATTTATTAAACCTAAACTTAAAACAAACCAAGGCACTTACTTACCTTTCTGAAAGGACAAAATAATAAAATTTAAAAATCATAAAAGGTCAAAAAACGGTTTGTAACAACTAATATTACGTGTTGAGAGTAATATTTTTTAAATCGGGAGTAAATAATCTTGCTCAAATATTATAATTAAAAGGTATATTATAGGACGGTGATCAAGCTATATTGAGGTCAAAATGGATGTACTCAAGGATATAGGACGGTGATCCAGTGATTGAATTAGGATTAAAATAAATCTCAAAACAAACTGAGCTAAATGAGAAAGCATGACATTTTACAATTCAGATGAGAATCAATCATTCTGTGGTGTAACAGCTAGGATGACATCAGGCTCATGAGTGTTTGCCGACCGGTCTTACCTCATGGATCGTAATACTAGGCCCTGGCTAGAAATTCTGAGCATTTCATTGGAGGTTGTAGCCGTGTGAAAATATGATTTCTTCTCATTGGCAAAGAATGTATCAGGCACCCATATTTTACGCAGATATTCTGAGCCCACAGTGAGTTGTTTCAAGCCGTGATTGTTGGGGAACGCTAGTCGCGGATCTCCCCAGTGTTGACGAAAATAAAAGTCGAGAGTAAAATCCTAAAGGGTGGAAAATAAAAAAGCCAAACGTGAGCGAGATTGCCTTGACCCAAGGCTCAGGCTTAAGCCAAGACTGAAAGATTGACTGATGACAAGACTGTGGATGGTTTTGGGTTTAGTCATCAAAGTGGGTCAGATACAGTCAGTTTGCATGGCCAGCCAGACAAACTCTCTCATCAAAGTCTTCTCTTATATAAGCATTCATTCGAAAGAAGAAAGTTTCCCAGCAAGGTGAAATAGTGAGTAAAAGAAGAGTGGTTAGTTTCACAAGAGTTTTTCGTGTTCTGTGCTTCTGCGTGCAATTTTAACAGAAGATAGATAGAAAGTGAAAAAGAAAGAAACATTTATCAGAAGAAAGGAAGAATACTCTATTTGACATATTGTATATGTTGTTCACAATAGCACTATATAAACAAACTATTAACTCTTAACACTGAATTTCTAAAAACGACAAATGCAAATATATGACTAGCTCTCAACATCATTTATATATTAGTTAAACGATGGAGTTGACTTACTGCCCGTAATGAATCAGGTAATGTTCGTTTACATAGCGCCGGTAAACAATGGTATATAAATAACTTTTAGTCACACGATATTATATTGAAAATTTCAGAAAATGCAAGATAACTTTCATTCACAAATATTCATTCACATCCTATTCAATAAAATTTTATTAACATATCAAAGTTACATAATTATGATGTACATATCAAGATATCTGCCTAGTATTGAATTGCAGTAGTTGTCCTTCTGAAAATCAGAATCTTAGTTTTGAATAAGTCAGTATCCCCTATTTTATAATGTAAAGTGTGACTTGAGGATCTCAGGTTTTAAATAAAGTGTTATAAATGAGGGGATAGTGAAATTTAAAAGGACTAAGAGGATAGATTTATAGGAGTATTATTTTTGCATTTTTGCGAGTTTGGTTTGTGTTCTGAATTTTATCAGTGTATGATTTAAAAAAGTTTCTGGAAGATATGTGGTTAGTTCGCACTACCGTTCACTTCAAACTAAAATGAGGAAACTAACAAAGTTAATTCACTTCATTCTTTCGATGCATTTGTTATACAAATTTATTATTTTATACCTAGTTATTTGGTACAATTATATGAAATGTCAAATGTTGATCGAACAAGGAGTCGTATCTTATGCTCACAATCGTTAAAAGATTTGATATATTATCGTTTTGGATTCAATGTATTGAGTTTGAGTGTTGACTGTATTTAATATTGACTAATTTGTGCAGTGTCACAACTGCTTCCCCACCTTCCAATCAGATATTTTCATCCGAACATTTTTGACAAAGATAAAAATATAGAAAAAAATCGATGGTAAATATTTTGGTTTCGTCTTAGACCACAAGTTATCCTTTATTTTTTTCTTGGGAGTCGAAAATCGGTTAAGTAAATTAGATTCGACTGACTAAATATTCAGTAAGACTTTTATGCGTTTAGTTATTACATCATTTTTGGTCGAAAGTTATTGGTAAGTTTTCTCCAATTTTATTGGGAGCACTTTAAGAAAATTAATTTGATTCTCAGTTCAAACACGTAAAAGATGATAATTTCTTACAATATGTATATGATAGAAACAATGTATGAAATTTATAAATTGATTTAATTATATAGTTAAATATTATATTAGGTTATAACTTATAAAGTTTTATGAAAAACATACTTTAAACGTTGTAATATATCGAAGTACGTTTATTTAAAAAAATCTCATCAATAAGTTTAAATACATTCATTCAAATTTTAGATAATCGTGCAACTGTTTATAAAATACAAGTATATGGTTTGCTAGCATAAATAAAAAAAAAATAGAATATTGAATGATACTATTAAAAATATCACTGAGTATATAAACTTCAAATTATAAAGTGATTTATACTTTGCGGTATGAATTGGTAATACGATATATATACCGTATAATTAATTACATTTTGACTTAATTATATAGACATCTACAGGCCATTATGCTAATAATATTTAAGATAACCATCGTTAACATTAAATTATGATTAACAAAAATAATTTGTGCAAAATAACTACTGTCAACTATGCCTATTTATTTCTGCTTTGCGTGATATTTCAACAATATTTTGGAGAGCAATATAATTCAATTCAAATACAAAGCATTTATTGTAAATTTCAAATTTAGATAAAAAATGAACTTAGTTTACATTCAAATTTCATGTACCGAATATAGTTACTCTATTTTCTGTCCAAATTATTTTAAATATTTTTATAAAATCTTAATTTCCTAGCTTAAAAAGATCTAGAAAAGAGTATGTATAACTTCGTCTTATTAAACTGTCGAAATATAAGAGATTATATTCTGAATTTGCAATTAATGTTGAAATCTTATATCGAATTTTTGTTAAATTTTGTTTAGTTATAAATTTATGACCTATTGACGCAAAGCAAACATAATTTCTTTAGAAAGATTAATCAAAAATATTGTTGAAGGAACAATAACGTGATTTTTCATTTTCATTTTTCATATATCTTTCTCTTCTTGCATGCGGAATAAGGAAATACAGGAAGGAATTAGGCTAAATACGGTGCTTTTCATAAGAAACAATTCATACGTGAAGGAAAGTTGTGAAGGAGTAAGTTAACATTTTATGTTAAGCAGAAAGTGGTCGATTGTCTATACAGTAAGTCTCTAATTTAATTTCAAAGTAGTATTTTAAGAATCGATCCAGTATTTCTTAGAATCGATCAAGTATTTTATGAATCTATTCAGTATTTCTAAGATTTGTAGAAGATATGCAAGCATAAAAGAGAATATCTTATTTTATCTACAATAAGATTAATTGACAACCGCAAGCCATTCAGAAGAAACTTTGCAATAGAATAAAATTTATAATCTGAATTTTACCATTATCATGAAAAAAGTTTATTTTAAGCAAGTCCATTTGAACAAAGTTTAAAAATTGGATTGAAATGTTTCTATTTTTCGATACTTTTAGTTAGAATTATTTGTTCACAATTGAATAAAATTTTTATATATAAGTGAAATTATTCAGATTATTTTTTTTTAAATATTTCAGAATTTAAAATTCGATTTTATATTGTGTAGGTAGGAAAAAAAATTAGAAATTAGTTATTATATTTAAATATATTATTTAAAAGCACAATATAAATGGTAAAAAATAGTAATATCTGGACATTGTAGTTGTTTAGATAAAAAGAATGCCAGTTACAAAGATTAGTTGACCTGGTACAAATGGTGTCCCTTCTTGCTATTACTTTTGGTGACATCTTTATGAATCAGTTTGAAACCAAATTCTTTAATAAAGTTCTTCTTAATTCCAAACCTCTCTCCTAACACTGAAATGTTGACGACATTTTCTGAGCTATCATATGCCAAATATTTTCTTAATTTTTTTAAATATGCAATATTCTAATATTAAGTTAACTATGGAAGTAGAAGCAGACAATAAAATTAATTTTATACAAATATACAGGACAAGAAATTAATTACTAGAGTTTATGTTCAAATAATTTTAAATTAAATTCTTGCAAAACTATTATTCATCTTGCTACATTTTTTTCTCAAACTGGATTAACATTTATATGAAATTGATATTTTTAGAGAACTTTTGATAATCATCGCATGTATTCCTTAATTAAGTTAAAACATATCTCAATAATTTATTTAAACCCAAAATACCAATTATTTTAGTTCTCAAAGATATTAAATACATATTGAAGATTTTCTTTCCAGAAATATTTGACTTCCATTTATAATAATTTTTATCCATTTTTAGATGTTAAATCAACATTTGTGAACCATTATAGAAAAATCTCCCACATTAAATTTAAAGACTCTTCTGTCAACTTTGTCAACTTGATGAGTTATATCATTCTTTATAAAGGTAATGTCTCATATACGTGGGTTACGCACAACGTGTACATTACAAGCTCACGACGACAGTGGAGTCTATCATAGAACTGCGTGGACTCCTTTAACAAATATTGAAACTCCATCTATCCGAGCAAATTTTCTTAAATGGAAACATAATTTAAATTATTATAACTTTAAAATTCTTTAATTAATTAATAATAAATCTTCGTTTTATATAACCGAAATCCTTTTAATTAAATATAAATGTCCGAGATTAAATAGAGATCAGTGCTCTATCCCTTCATTCATCAGCATTTAAATCCTCTTATTAAAATTTGTATTAATTTTTAAATATATTTATACCTGGTCTAGTAACATTTGTAGCTGTTTTTCTTTATACCAGAACAACTACAATGTCCAGATATTATTTATTTTTTACCATTCATGTCGTGTTTTTTATTTAGTTTAATTTTTAAAAAATATTAATTAACGTAAAATATTTGGCTCCTAATATAGATGATCATTCATTTTATTTCAGGAAATTAAATTATATATTCATCTAAAGAATTATGTATTGTGCATCAAGTTGACGTTGGTAAAGTTTTGTTTAAAAGAGTTATACCATAAATTTAAGTAAAAATATTTAAAT
>JAJNBT010014364.1:0-14513 GCA_028455955.1 Notopais sp. p TS-2021 | reverse complement strand
CATTCATTTTTATATATATAGATATATATATTTGATTATATTATTTTTATTTTTTGTGGTTTCATATTTTCTATTTCAAAAGAATTTTTGCAAAAGTTTCTATTTTTTATTGTATTCTAAAAAATCAAATTTTTACATCCTTCCTATCTTTTCTAATGGGTTATATAAAAAAATTCCTTTTCTTTTGAGAATTCTGTTCATTTAAAAAAAATAACCAGATATAATACAAAATCTCTCAAAAATATAAGTTTTCAGCTAAAAAATATCTATATGACAAATATTACTTTCAGCAAAATGTCAAAATGCTTTTGACAAATATATATAGATTCTATTTCATTTCGTCAATTTTAGTTTTTAGTATTGCTAAATTTGCCAATTTCAATTAGGAAAATTTATAAAAAATTCAGTTTACATACATTTTTTAATTTATTTTATTATTCTATTATTAGTATCTTAAAATGCATCAGAATTATGAACAACAATTGTACAATTAGTCAGAATTATGATTGAGTTTCAGATCTGCTTTATAAATAGCAATTTTTCCGTTTTGTAAAGTCAATAAACCGAAAAACGTAATATTAGATGCCTATTTAATCTTTATGATAGGAACAAAGATATCGGTACTTGCCTTGGTTTATGCCGATAGCTTAATGTAGGATTACAGTATAGAAATTATAATGGCCAATTAAGATCGAAATACCTTAAGCTAAATTTCTATTAAAAGAAATATAAAATCTATTAGCTTATAGATTTTAATTGAAATAGACGTACAATAACTTCTCTCTCTCAGGAATATTTATAACTTTAGTAGCATAGAAACCTTGTTCTTACGTTTGTAAGTGGTATCAGCCACACCAGCTTTTACTGATACTTAAAATCTATATAATTTCCAGCGTGACAACCGGTGAATAGAGTTATAGGGATGTGTTGCCACCGTAGTCAATTCGTATCTATTCCGCAAGATTTTGATTGCAAATTTCGACTTCATTTTCAATTTGATTTTTTTAATTTGTATCAAATATTTTTTTAAAGTAATTCTTTATTCTATCGATTTTTAAATTTTTTACATTCATTATCTACTATACATAAATTACATATAGAATGGTACATTTCGCATTCGGGATCTGAAAGTGCTTTTATCTTATTCTAGGACAAGACATTTAAAATAAGTCCCATTATCCCTTGTGTTAGTGAAAGTGACCAAGATACAGACAATATAATATATAATATTCATACCATAATCATTTTTATATCCTTCACGACATACGAAGTGTTGTTTATCTGTTATTATCTTCAGTATTTTACACGTTTAAATTTATGAACGTTTTAAACATGAAAATGAACGTTATACGTCCGAAACGTTGATTCTTGGTAACAATCTTGCTCTGTATTTTAAAATTAACGTTTTCTACAAACAAAAAATACGGTTCTAGGACTAATTGAGGGCGGATAGTCCGGGGACAAATTATCCGGGGATGGCTAGTCAGGTCACCAAAAATACATCATTGCTTAAGGTATTACAGATACCAATATTGAAATGCATAGATACCGTATCTATATATATATATATGCAGGTTTATGTCAAATGACCAATAGGGAATGAGGAAATCAAAGAGCAACCAATAACCATCTACGAAATCTAATGATAAAATTCTTTCCCATCGTATGTTTTGAAAAGTGATTCTATGCATTCACTGGCTTAGAACTGGAGTTTTATCTTTTTCTATAAACAAGTTGATTGATAAAATGTTTTTTATTATTAATTTTACCATTTATCTTATAGATTTATTGGTTTATTGATATTAAACAATAGTTGAAAATTAATAAACAATAATTAGTAATTTACGGTATATTTTTTGTATATCATAAACCCGATCTGTAAATAAAAACATAACTTTATCCACGCCATCGATTCCGATTGGTGTTGGTCAAAAATTAATGGCATTCCATTGGTGAACAAGATTATGTCATTTTTTTATCAAACCGCTTAGGTCAAAGTAAACCTGACTTGATGCTATGGCCGAGTGAAATTTTAATTCTGAAGGTTGAATTTAGTTTCTCGACAATTCGATTTAGCAAATGCAGTGATTATTGGGTTCTAATTCATGCTTTTTTTAAATATATTTATAAATTTCTTAAATAATTGATGGTGATCAATTGATACAGAATAATAAATGAATATTTAAGTAACTTAGAATAGTTAATTAACAGTCATATTCAGTGGCACTAAAGTGTACGTAATGAACAGTGGTTTCTGTAATAATGAACAAGACATAAAAATATATATTAGATAACAATCCCTCTTTGTGCAAAAAATGTACCCGAAACTCTGAATATCCATTATCCAGCAACCATTATTCTATATCAGGGGTAGGCATACGCCGGGCCGCGGGCCACATTCGGCCCTTAAGGGTTTTCTTCATCGGATAGGTGTTTCGAACCTCAAAATTTATAAAATATATTTGAATAAATATTAAAATATACAAACAGCAAGGAAAAAGAAGAACCTTCAATTCTATTTTAATCTTGAACAATTCCACTACTGAAATTTGCAATTCATTAGAAAAAAAATTACTTCCTATTTATATATACACTCCTCTAAATTAATTGTTAATTTCTGTAAATTTTATTTTATTTTCTTCAAAGCACCATTTATAAAATCGTTTTATCTTGCCGTTTGTCTATAGTGATATTGTAATATGACTGTATTAGTTTTTGTAGCGTATTTGAAGGTATATCTGAAGTTGATACTGTAGAGATTTATGGAGTAATTATTTATAAATAAGAGAAATGTGTATTGTATGAATTTTGAACATGATATCAGTCTATTTTTTTTAGTGAATCGCACTGATTTGTTTACCGAACTGAAACTTTGTGTTGAATGGGCAGTAGTGCTGCAGTGATCAATTTAAATTATTTTATTCATTGTAGAATCCTCTCAAGATTTTCAATAATCTAAAATGTGTCCTGCCGACTGAAAATCTTGCCCACTCATGTGACACTTTAAGTACGGTCAAGCATACATAGAGTCTCGGGGTCTCAGTAATTCGTATATTTATGAACGAATCGAATAGCCTAAGTACGATCCAGCATACCTGGTTCTGCTCTAATTAGTTAATTTGAACAAATTTCAAAATCAAATATATATACCGGTATATGTATTTAAATTTAAAAAAATGAAAGTTTTCTTTTATTTATCATAAATTACATATTTATTGCATTAGAACCAAATAAAAAATTGATATATTTAAGAATATCGTATGAAGCGTGTGACTAGAAACCATTTTCCAAATAAAGTTACGAAGCGAACTTTTCTCAAACATTATTTCTTGTGAAAAATCCAGCTGCGCATTATATATTATATAGGTATAGGACAGAGAATAGGATTATTTTTGCTGTGCGTTGTCGTACTTATAGGACTCTTCTCGGGTCCGCTCATAGTTCCGAAAGTTTCTTTACGAAAATGGTTTTCAAACCTAAACTTGTGATTATTTGATTTTCTAAATTACAATTATTGCGAAATTTTGAGAAATTATTAAGTCACTAATCTTCTTTTTTTATCTTTTAGGAGTTTTATTTTAAAATTTATATATATATACCGTTAATTAATAGATAAAGAAAGTCATTTTCTCACATTTATAATGCATAACTCAGAAAAAGATATTATTTCAAAAGTGTTAATAAACCGATATACTTTTGTATACTATGCAATTGTATATCGATATACTTATGGGATCAGTTTACTTTTACGGTATGCCTAAAAAAACATGCCGTAAAGGTAATAAGTAAAATCTCACATGCCGTAAAGGTAATGAGTAAAATCTCACATGCCGTAAATGTAAGGAGTAAACTCTCACATGTCGTAAAAGTAAAATGACCTCAAGCGTGTCGTAAAAATAAACTGATCCTGCTTTTGTATATTAGTAATTGTAAACCGGTATATTTTTGTATACTACATAATTGTATACCGATTTAATTATGCATACTATGCAATTGAATTGTAAACAGGTTTAATTTTGTATACTACATAATTGTATACCGATAAACTTTTGTATGCTATGTAATTGTATACCAATAAACTTTTGTAAATTATGTAAGTGTATATCGGTACATTTTTGTATACTACATAATTTTATACCGATATGCTTATGTATACTATACAATTATAAACAAGTACACTTTTGTATACTATGTAAGTACAGATCGGTTTACTTTTGTATGCTACATAATTGTATACCGGTATACTTTTGTATACAATGTAATTGTATACTGATATACTTATGTATACTATACAATTGTAAATCGGTATACTTTTGTATACTATGTAATTGTATGCTGATATACTTTTGTATACTATGCAATTGTAAATGGGTATACTTTTGTATACTACGTAATTGTATACTGATATATTTATGTATGCTATGAAATTGTAAACCAGTATACTTTTGTTTACTACATAATTGTATATCGATATACTTATGTATAATATGCAATTGTAAACGGGTATACTTTTGTATACTATGTAATTGTATGCTGATATACGTTTGTATACTTAGCAATTGTAAACGGGTATACTTTTGTATACTACGTAATTGTATACTGATATACTTATGTATACTATACAACTATAAACCGGTATACTTTTGTGAACTATGTAATTGTATGCTGATATACTTTTGTATACTATGCAATTATAAACAGGTATACTTTTGTATACTATGCAATTATATACGAATATATTTTTGTATATACTATGTATTTGTAGAATAAATAGGATGACAATTATAGACGTAAACATAGTCTCTTTAATAAAGGAACCAACGCGTTTCGAATAAACTGTTCATCTTCAGGGTTTCTTTTCTTCAAAATGCAAATAATTTAATAAAATTGAATAAAAACATATAAAATAAAAAATTCCTACACATATACAATGTATAATAAGCATTTTTTATATAATTATTATTCTGAGTTAGTGAGTTATGTACTAAATAAAAATACAAAATAAAAATTAAATGTAGTCACAAATGAGCGCAAAAGACGACGGATTATGCAATTAACGACGGGATAGAAGATAAGTCTATTTAATTTCTGGCTAAGGTTTTTAATTATAAGGTTCTCGACAATGTACAAGGAAGACTTTGTTTTAACGGATTTTAAAATCATGAAATCTTTATAATTTAAATTGCGTTTAGATAAATTGCAATGTTCTCTAATAAAGGACATTTCCTGATTATTCATAATAGACTGCGTTCTATAGGACACCCCCATTATGCCCGTCGATGCCAACTTTTAAAATTCTTTGTGAGCACCCCACATATGAGAAATTTAGCAAATACATTTGGGACAAGTAAATTTATATATGATATTCGATCGTATCAACTTGCAAGAAGAGTCTTTAAATTTAAACAAAGTGTTTATTTTTAATGGATTGTTAAAAATTAATTTAACATCTAAAGATGGATAAAATTTGTTAAGAATATAATTATATATCAGTATACTTTTTTATACTATGTAAATGTATACCGATATATATATTCTTCTGTATGCTATGTAATTGTATAACGGTCTTCTTTTGTATACTACATTTTTGTATATCGGTATACTTTTTGTACTACATAATTGCATACCTAAATACTTTTGTATACTATGTAATTGTATACTGATATACTTATGGTATACTATACAATTGTATGCTGATATACTTTTGTATACAATGTTATTGTATACTGATATATTTATGGTATACTATGCAATTGTATGGTGATATAGTTTTGTATACAATGTAATTGTATACTGATATACTTTTGTATACTATGTAATTGTATGCTGATATACTTTTGTATGCTACATAATTTTATACCGGTATACTTTAGTATCTATGTAATTATATACTGATATACTTATGTATACTATGCAATTGTAAACAGGTATACCGGTATACTTTTGTATACTATGCAAGTGTAATACAATATACTTTTGTATACTATGTAATTGTATATCGGTATAATTTTTTATAGTATGTAATTGTATACAGATATACTTATGTATACTATGCAATTATAAACAGGTATACTTTTGTATACTATGTTAGTGTATAACAGTCTACTTTTGTATACTACATAATTGTATACCGGTATACTTTTGTATACTATTCAATTGTAAACCGGTAGAATACGTCATATTATAAACAATTTGAGAATTCCAATAATTTATCATAGTTACTTCTGAAAGTTATTTAATTTATTATAATTTTCCTGAATTTTTTTATATTCTTTTTAAAGGTAATTTAAATTTTCGGACCATTTTCAATTCAAGATTAAGCCCCCAATGAATGGTGGTTAGGTTAGGTCCTGATCTTCCAGTAAAAATATCTGGGGCATTGATCTTCAAGTGATCCAAATTTTATCATAATTCCTTCCATTGATTAACTAAATAATTGTCTGTATATCCTACTGAAAGTAATTTATCTATTTTATTTTATTTTGGAAATTATTTATATATATTATTTTCTTGCTCATTTTAAAGTTTTTAATATAAATGTTGCTAGTTTCTTCTGAAGATTAACTAAAATATCCAATTTCATTCGGAAGGGTAATTAATTTCTTCCAGTTTCTTCAGAATTCCCGATCTCTCGTAGAACATCAAAGCTTTGAAGAAATCTCAATAGTTTCACTCTTGACGCTCTAATTAAGATTGATAAATGTCTAAACTGTAAGATTCTAGTAAAATAGTATCAGCAAATTTGTATAACTGAAGAGGATGAATGAAACTTCAAAACTGTTTGTGGACATCTTATTTTATTTTTTTCTTTGGTATCCATGGTTCCTCCATGGTATACAACATAACCTTAATAATACAGTGTATATAAGAACATAGTTAGTCCATAGCAAACAGTTTGATGCTATGACAATTCACAATAACATGTACTTAAATTAAAACATATACATTTACCATATCAGTTCGCAGTTAAACAAGTTATTATTGTAATATTTTTTCAACATTCCTGATTTCCGATTTTTAACTTAGACTTCGATCCTTTAACAGTTATGGTACAACGAATTTTCTGAGATTTCTAATAATAAAAAAATGATCAAATAATTATCTGCACTTGAATATAATTTTAGCAAAACATTTGATTCAAATCAACTTATAGCTATAACTGAAAACCGTTACGGTAAACGTATATTCCAACCACTATTGCTGTGTTGTAATAATGTATCTTTACCTTATATTGTAACTGGATAATGTCAAGTAGGTATATATAGGTTAATCCAGCATCAGAGTTCGTATATGCATATAGGCAGGTTAATGTAACAACTAACTACATAGAGACCACATTACTTTGTTTAAATATAGAACTCTAGCCCCTATAATTAACTTGACATCATCCCGTATGTCCAATTAATATCATTTGTTTTATATTTCAAATATGATATATTATTTAATTATTAAAATAGTTGTTTTGTTTATTTAATTCTTTTAATTATCAATATATATATATTAATATATTATGATATAAAATATATATAGTTCAAATAACTAATTTTCAATATAAATATTTATTTCCAACTACCTCTTTTCCTAATTCCAAGTTTTAATATATTATTTACAATTTAAAATTCTCCACAACTTTTATAAAACTTTTTCTTTTATAGTTTCTACATAAAGTATCTATTGAATGCGTAATCGTAGTTTATATAAAATTTTACATTGATAGTGTGATCCAATGTTCGCATATATGTCACTAAAGGCGGAAGCCGATATCAACTTCCAATTATTGTGACGTAAGCTAAAAGTAACAATTTTAAGATTGTATTACCTAAGATAGTCCCAATGGTCCCAAGTTTCAATAAAAATATCTAAATTTAGACAATGCTTTATCCAATATATCAAATTCTTGGATATATTTGCAGCTTATTCAAATTACGTACAAATTATCCTTTAAATCTCGTATTATTTCTATATAAGTTCTATGTAATGGCGATAATTTGGATTCAATAAATCTTCATTAAACTTTTTAAAAATACTCAAATTTTTGTTGGTTTTATGTTCAGCCATATTTCTATAATAATAAGGGATGCTAAGCGCTATGGAAGAGACTTGGTTCACATTGAATTTTTAAGTATGTTTCATTTTGAATTTTCTAACTAGAATTCTTCTTGCATGATGTTTAAAAGTGAGCTAGATAATGTTAACAAATTCACTAGAGAACATTTACAAGTTCACCAGAGAATGTTTACAAGTTCACTAGAAACTGTTTGTATGTTTATTGGAGAATATGAATAACTTTTACTTTTACTTCTACCTAAATTTTGCTCTAAACTGTATTTAATTTTTATTATCGAAAAGATTGAATTTAATTTATAATTTTACTTCGAATTTTTAAAACATTCTAAACGTCTGTTTTTCAGTGTTAAAAGGTGACCATTGGTTTATTGTAATGTATTTTACGAGTTCTAGTAATTCATTGAAAATCGCTTAATAATATATATTAATTAACTTTATATACATTCTATTGCTTTGCATAATTATGCTTATTAATTCCATCTAATAGAATAAAGCTACAGTTAAATATTTCTTGAAACAAAACAACATCATTTTAAGAAAAAAGTATCATATATAAAATGGCAAATTCAAAACAGAGTTAAACTCTGGATGAAAAACGTCAAAACAAAAATCATGTAACATCAAAACTTATCAACAGGTAAAATGAATAACATTTGCCAAACAGCTAAACTGAATAACAACACTATATCCTCATTCTCACAACTTGTACAATAATACTATCTGCCGGTATTGTCAGCTACATATAATACAAATTGATTGAATCTTACTTTAGACTATTTCTTTAGTGTCAACTATGAAAAAATTCTAAATGGATTCAGTACAAAACCTTTATATTTTGGCATCATTACTTCAACAATAACTAAAGACAAAGTATAAAAAGTAAAAACCTTCACTATTGTAATAGAAAAGATGGTGTTGCGATAGACGAATAAATATATAATCTATGAAAATGAACATATATTTATAAGTTTAACTGATGCGTGGTACATGATGACCTTAAGTACAAGAGAAGGTAGATAATCTCGTGATTCATAGTCGGTATGTAAATGTTACAAAATTAAACAAATCTTCATATTTCTAATCTAGTGTCGATTCCTGACTTATCTTTGATTGTTGAATAGTTTAAAAAAAAGCTGCGAAGACAGTATTTTCTAATAATAATCAAGTTAGTAAGAGTAATACATCTTCTAATTAGACTTATTGCTAGAATATGTTATTGCAATGTAAGTATTTCTTAGGATGGAAAGCTAGATTTTCCCTGTATGATGAGCTTTTATCTAGAGCCACATCTACAATATTACTGACCAATGTAAAAAAATAGTAACAAACTATCTTTTTTTAATTCTTTCTACATAGCAGCACCCATTTACTGTAATAATTCTAAAATTTATATGTCTACATATGATGCTAGCTAGGATCTATATTAGTTAATGCTTTTCTTCTATATTTACGGTACATTCTTGAAAAATGTGGTACATTTTAAATTTACATTTCAGAAATTATAATTTTACCTTGTTATTATTCTTGTGTTAAGTAAGATCTTGCATTTTATTAATATTTACTTAAGTACACCATAAAACTATTATTTCTTTATCAGTCTTAAGCTCCTAACAAATTTAATAAGGAATTGTAACAGTTGTCCTAAAATATCTATTTAAAGAATGCAACTAATCAAAAAAATGTTTATGTAACTAATTTCAAATCAAAATTATGTATTGTTTGTACAGGTTTTTATCACAGAAATATGCTTTCAAAGTGGAAGGTATTTACATAGAAAATGTAACCATAGAAACATAACCATGTATTATACATGTCTTTGGGGATAATATTTCACCTAATTCATCTATCAGAGTTGATTTACTCTAATGTATTAAAGTATGTTTTCTATTATTTTTTATGCAGCTACACATATCTTTACGGTTCTCGAGTTACGTTTGTATTGTATGTTAGGTCTGATTAATATTGACCTTCACATCAAATATACCTGTACAAAATATGTTATTGGCAATTTATTATAAAGCAAGAGGCTATGATTAAGTTTGAAAAAACTGCTCAAACATATTAGTTAAAATTTGTAATGATATTATTAATGATAACATTTTTGGTATAAAATGGAAGCATAGAAGGAATAACAACAGAACGATAAAGCTATGTGTGTAAGTGATGCGAAGTACTAAACTTCAAGTCCAACCAATCGTAGCGTAGCATAAATAACTGGTTAGAGAAAATTTAATGATTGGATAGATTATCACATGGTAATTTATATAAAAAAGGAGATTTTATTCTATTATTACTTAATGTATAGTATATGAGTGATAGGCGTATTTTCACGGGACCAGATTACCAAGTCTGTGATCATTATATTTATGAGTTACTGTAATTCAATCATAATTTCCTATAAAACAATCACTAAGCATAAAGATTAGTTAATTAAAGTTGTCAGTAAACATATATTACTATACTAGATTCATACCAATATATAATAGGCGATTGTTAGTCAAACATGATTAGTATATATATAAGAGATGATAAAATAATGAGTTAACTGTGAAAAATATAATATTTTGTTTGACAATTACTGCAAAAATATCAAATTGATGATTCAAAAACTACTTGAATTTCTAGAATATGTATAACAAGGTACTGTTGTCATATGGAAATACGCCTAATCCAGTATTATTCGTAATGTTTTTTTCAATGCAAAATATGAATATTTGACTATTGAACCTATTTACATATTAATGTTGGTTTGATATGTAAGTTTGATTGCAATTATGTAGGAGGCTACATTAGAAGTATTTAAAAAGTTTAAATACTATTGATTTTATTTTTGAGCATATCAATATTGTTGTAAAACAGAAATAACTGGTAAAAAAGACTTACTAAGGATACAAAATTAACTTGGAAACACAATATTAAGTAAGTTATACCTAACGTACCAGTAACTGTTCGTTTTCTTTTTAAATCATATTTTCTATTTCTATTTATTGAAGTTGTTTCAATACCTAAATATTTTAAGAAATATTTACTACCGATACATTATTATATTCATTGAAATTTGAAATTAATATATTATTTTATTTGCATTAATTTTTTTTAATTTAATTATTTGTAAATTATATTTATACTGAGAGACAAAACGAAACCGTGTAGTAAATTGATATAAATAGAACATGGTGGTTGGTTGCTTATTAATTTACTTTAGACACTAAATACCTATTTAATATTGAATTACCCTGACCACCGCTAGTTGTTATTGCTTTATGTAGGGAATTTTCAGAGCTATGTCAAAGAACAACAGGCTACCGGTATAACTAGAATACAAATCTAGAGAATGTAGATCGTTCAAATTCAATTATAGTTCCTATCGTATCTAATTAGTTCTTATTTATCCAACATATATTTCATAATCATTCATTACTGAAAAATGACAAACATTAACATGTTTAAACAAGCATTAACATGTTTTAAAAATTAAGTTTATGGTGTACTAAGCAATTTTCAGTTAATAAATGGCAAGTAAATATTCGCGAATTCTAACTATTAATGCTACCAACTGGCATAATACTGAACATATTTGTAATGACATTGGAGTTGTTTTAATGCGAGTGTTCATACATGAATGAACCAAAAAGAAATGTTAATAACTTTATATTATGGATTTAAGAGAAATAATATAAAAAGCAAAATAACTTCCAAAGATTAAATAGAAATATATAAATAACGTGTTAATTTGATTCGAAATTATACAAAATCGAAATTTGCAACAAGCCGTAATATATTTGTAGCTAATCTAGTTCTTACTCTTTTTTCAGATGTTTACTGCACAAGAAAAAGCTGAACTTCTTTGATATTTCTATGAAAGCAACTCGATCACTATAGCACAAAGATGATTTAAAACAAAATACCGTATGTTAAAAGTGCAAATTTCATTTGTGTATACTTTTAAATCAAATTATCAGACTAATTGTATGCATTTTTATTTTATTTCTTTAGAATTCATAATATTTCTTTTTGCTACATCATTTTCTGTACATCTTTATTAAATGATCTTCGCATCATATTCATGTACTCTGATGTATGAAGATCTGATATCTGTGAAGTTTCTAGAAGTTAGCCAATAATAATTCTATATAACGTCTATGCCTTTATTTATTCGATAATTCAGAAGGCTATAAGAGATAGTAACTAGGTACAAGAAACTTATGTATTAATTTAATAAATAAAATAAAATGTGACAAAGATTCGCTCTGAATATTCCTCTTCTCGTACAGTTTATATTGCCGATAGAGGCACCGATAATTAATGTCATATTAAACAAACAATGGTATATTTAAGTTTAATGGACTAATGTGGTGTTGACTATATAAGAGATGTCAAGATGGAATGAAATGAGGAATTGATTTGCTTCATCTTGGTGGAAAGTGAGCCAATTTAGCTATTTTTTCGCTAGATTAAGCTGTTTTGTTTGTGAAATTTTCACAACTATGACTAAATATTTAACTATATCAAATGATTACATACATTTATCACTTTTGTAGTTAATTTTCAAACCTAGCTATAATTTTCATTTGGTGACCGTACTCTATAAACTAATTCCTCATTTAAGTTTATATTCTACTGACATTACCTATAGGCCCTACACTCTACAGTATTTAAGTACATACTTGAGTTAAGGTAGATTACATGTTACAATAATGGCGGAGGCTGTATTAACTCAATGTAATAAAAAATAACGATTGATTTTGCAATCTTGTACCTATTAATAACCCATATAATCGCTATATAAATTAATATAATCTAGTATAATCTACAATAAAACTTTCATATAACTCAATATTATTAATGACCAAAACAGAACTATTATTTTCCTACCTAGAAACAGTTTCGTAAAACGGACGCATACAAATATGGCATGTAACAATTATATCGTAGTTGTTACTACGAAATAAATCTCTAAATGTAATCTTTAAAAATATCGGAAATAAAAAAACTCAAATAAAATATTAGTTTTCTAGTTTCAACGATTCAGTAATCCATTACTGTACCTACATTCATAATGTACTGTAATATATACTTATTACATTGTTAACATAATATCTTAAACATTGTAAAGATAATGTTATAACTACAGGAGGTAGACATATATTTTCGATTTTCTGTACTTCATAGGATACAAAAGTGTAATGATTTTGGCATTGCTAATCTAAACAAACAACCTCCTCAAATTTACAGAACTTCAATACTTTTTAAAGTGTTATTGCAACAGCAGATAAATACCGCATTAGAGTGATATACATAATGTAAATAGTTCTATATAGTTACCATAACATAGTTTCTATATGTAATGATCTAACTTTACATTATTTACAAACGCTGTGAAATCTATACAATGATTTCAAACAGCAATAATATACATGAACCACTAAATAATCACTTATAGCTACACCTTAAACGCTAGCAGTTTGCATAGAAAATATTTTCACATAATGTAGTACAGAGATCATAGCTGCGTGTTCTTATAGATTGAGTAAAAAAACGGAAAAGTAGCCATCAGTCGAGCCCATAAGTTAGCTAGATGCACTCATTCACGTAGCTACAGTAGGCCTATATTTTTGTCAGTGAGAGGACATATTATAACTACTTGTTATCAATGGATAAATACACTGATAAAATAGTTTACAAAAAATATATATAATGGTAATATATACCATGGTAACAAACTAATGATCCAACTTGTCACTACACGGACGTACCAGAAGTTCACATTTACTGATGTTTGTGGCACACTGGAATTGGCCTATATTTTTAAGTCAGACATATCGTATTGAAGAACAGGGAAGGATACAGTACGGTATATGTAAACAATATTTTTGTATTTCTATAGGCCCAACAACTTCATATACTACCAGCCTACTTAACAAAGTCAACTTTGGGACTTTTAAAATATTAAATCTTTAACTAACAGTAATAATAAATTGAATAAAGTAGGAATGTTTCAATTCGTTATCCAAAATATAAGCAAAATCAACTCTGGATATTAAAAAAAGTTTTCTTTTCTAGACTAACCAATCTATTAAAAATAGTAATAACATGTGGTAATATTTAGGTATCTATAATGACTCATATGAAATCATGATGTTTTATATCTTAAATTGTATCGTTGGACTGAAATACGAATGGCTTGAGTTGATGATAGTTCTTAACTATAACTTTATAAATGAATCTTTACACAAGAGGAATGAATGCTTTATTTAATATTTTGTCAAGGACTAATTTATTATTTTAATTTGTATGACTATTGCACGAAAAATTAGTCTTGAACAGAAATCAACAGGGTTGAATCAGTGCCAGACTATTTATGCTTAAAGTCTGTTAAAGGTCTGATGAATAAGAACACATGAAACTATTTTACCTATCTTTTCACCATTAAAGAACTTATAAAT
>JAJNBT010014338.1:0-10121 GCA_028455955.1 Notopais sp. p TS-2021 | reverse complement strand
CGAAACGTTGACAATAAAAATAGGTTAAAGAAGATGTTTTTCGTTCTTCTTTTCCTAGTTAAGATTAAAAGAATTATAAACTGGAGTCAATATGAAAATTTCAACTAGTCAATAAAGTGAATTTTTAAAGGATTTTCAGTACAATGAATTTCCTTTTGTATTGAATTTCTACAAAGTTTATTCGCATTCAATTTAAACACGAGGCCAGCTTAATAATATCGATACTCATGCAGAGAAAGAGGCCAATCCTTTATTTAGTGTATTATATATATTTTTATGAGACAATTCACTTCTCTATATGACTTTAAAAATGCTTTCAAACCAATACAATCAGTCTATATATATTATGCTAGTGTCATAATCAAATAATTTTATGTATCCTGTATATATTTCAAACACACTGCATGTTATTTAGTATGGAAGTATTGTATAAACTAGCTTATATACTGCATGCATGATTCATCGATATAAACAAGGCCATCTGTGCATGAACACTACACAAATATAGAATGATTTCATTGCAAAACTCCTAGATAAGGAGTTGCAAATTTAGGTTCCTTATATATAAAAGCAGCCAAGTTATTAGTAATTTGTTTACTCAGAAGTTTGATTATTAATGAATTGGTCCCTTGTATTAATTGTTTATCATTTTTGAGAAGTTTTTCTTAATTAGGATTCATGAATCAGAATCGTTTATCTGTGTATATTTAATGATGATTATCATGATAATGATAATAATTCATGAATTTATAGTATGAATAATCAAGTCTATTCATAAGAATATTATTTATACTGCTTTTAATTTATTAATTTTTCAAATTGATGATCAATATAAATGATCAAATATAAAACATTAAATTATTTGTGATCAATGGACCATTATTAATGATAAAATGATATTACAAAGAACTATAAATGATTCAATCTAATAAATTAGGTAAAAAAATACATTTATTAAATGTATTAATTGTAAATTAAACTACGAAAATAAATTAACATTTAATAAGAAAATTATTTAAACTTTCTGATTTCTTCTTTGTATATTAAAAAACATATTTTTTTTTACCAGTAAATTAAAAATATATACTTTAATTTATTTTTATGCTTATATTGACATATACAGGATTTGTATACCGTACGTTACAGTATAATTTAAAGTGCAGTTATATTAAATTATACTGTACATTGAAGAAAAATCTATTAACGTTCAAATTATTTCGGAAGTACAACATACATCTTTCAATAATGTCTAAAATGATCAATTTTGTCACATGTCAAAGGACTATTTAATGCCTACTTCTTCAATTACTGGCACAGCTTTGTCACCTCATTTGACACTCACAATATCGAGAGAAAACTAAAGCTGTTTAGGGGAAGCTCTTCTAAACCTGACGGAAGACAAATAACCAAGTATTAGACACTATTCTTCGAGTCGCTAAAGACCTGTGACAGGAAACTGTAAATTAAAGAAATTGACAAGAATGCATAATTTTTGAATTAGTATAAATGTATCCAAAAATATAATTGATGCTTGAGTATCTGTGAGTGAGGGTGACTAATTTTTGTAAAATTTTATACATCAAATTTGTAATGTTATTAACATTTATTTTGTTAAATAATACATGTATTACAATGTATATTATAATTTTTAAAGAATAAATATTACCGTATATTAATTTCTATTTTAATTTTAAAATAATGTAAATAATGCATGTATAAAACTACATATAAATTTCAGACTACATGTATATTTCTAACCAGTTCTTAAATTTAAGAATCGCGAATTATCTCGAGATAAAGTTGAAGATAATACACAGATTAATCATAAGCATCTGCTTCAATAACATACGAGTCAAGTAATCAATCAAAAAAACATAGACGGTTTTTCAATTATAAATTCTTAATCTGAGACGAGCTCTATTAATTACCGATAACATTGAACAGGAAATGGCATCAAATAGAGCCATATCAGATGTGCCAAACATATGTTTGTTTATCCAGATTAACTCTTAACTGACCCTTGAAAGCTGTTAAGTGACCTGAAAAGACTGTCACTTGATGTCGCTGATACCTTTAAGCTCCTTGGTGAAAATGTGATCAGATGGTGATAAAAGTCGTGTCATAATTATATAAACGTTACCTGTAAATACATATTATATATATATTTAAATGTATATGCAATATTTTTGTCATAGTCATTTTGACTAAGTCAAAAAATTATTAATTAATTATGAATTATTTTTGATATTTTCAAAAATATTTAATTTTTCTACAAATTTTTATTCGAAATTTTAAGTTAAAATTAAATACATTACGATCAGAAATTTATTACTAAGTATCCACGTATATTATTTATGGTCGTAATCAGTAATTAATGTGTGTAGTTTCATGCATATATGAATTCAAACACGTACGTTAGAGACATGTTCATATGCTTGGCCTTTAATGTCTAAAAAAGCGATGAAATCGATAAGAATTCGCATTTATACAACGACTAAAAAAGCATTTAAATCCCGAAATTATAATTCTAAAAACCCTTTCATATTTCGCCAACAGCCTTTATAAGGTCGTTAATAATGCTTAACATTTTAAAAGGGCTAAATTATAAATATATGGAGGTATAATTTCACTCATTACACAATATATAATCTGTTGGAACAAGCATATCGTTCAGTTCTATACTGCAGATAACATTATTTCCCCAATCTATTTGTACAGTCTAACTATAGACCATTACTTATCAGCTTTCACGTATAATATCTTAAGACTTCAAATACGAAATAATGTTTAAAATTATTTACAAAGTCTCGAGCGAGTCTATAATTGAAGAAAATTAATTGCGATCTTAGCTTGATAATGTGTAAGATTCCTCAAGAGCAAAGCGTAAGTAATAAAATGCGTACGGAATTGTCTACGATAAATACACGTATTAACTCGGGTTAACCCTAAATTAGCAGGTCTTCGAAATACATAGAAACCTATCATTTATTTTCAATACATTATTATATATTATCGAAAGCCTTCGTTGTGTATTTTCTATTTTCATTCCTATTAATGATGTTAGAGATTAAGTTTATGAACTTTAAAATTAAACACAGCATCGATGAAAATCTCAAATGTTTTAATAACGGCAGATTCTTATGTGTGTTTAAGCAGATCTAACGATTAGTTTTAAGCAACAACGGTCAGATTGGATTGCAGATAGACGTAGATTCGCGGTCTTAAATTTATTTCATTGTTTCTATTTTTCAATTTATATTTTTTTCTCCTTCGTTCAATTAAAACAAACGAGAATAAAACAATTACTCCTAAATTAGTTCTTTTCGAGGGCATATAGCGTGCTTTTAATAGCATATTGGAAGATGCTACTGCAATTTTGTGTACCCCCTTATAGTAAATGAGATCAACAGATAGCGTTAATTAATAACTTTTATAAATAAATTTACAAAGGTACAAATTCTCAATATAATTAAGTATAATTAATAACTAGATTTGTAACAAATAATTAAATATTATTAATAATTAGATTTGTATATATATAACAAATAATTAAATCAAAATTGTTTGCTGTTCTAATGGATTTATAACATTTGCAGTACATAAATGCATTATTTATGCATCTTTTGCATATAATGTACGCAATAATTTGTATGAATAAGGAAACGTTCTTGCATATGATGATAAATCTCCCTAAAATAATTCTTAAGTTTCCATTATCTAGGAATCTAAGAATAAACTGTATTATATATCGGTGGAAAATGATTGAATAATTGATCACAAATTAAATTTATTTGGTTCTAGGACTATTGGTCCCGGACAATCCGCCCCGCATTATAAAATATCCTAGATGAATCTAAATTAATCTATAAACTAAATTACCCAACCTAAACTAGATAAGCCTAACATAACCTAACATAACCTAACCTAATCTAGTGTAACGTAATTTATAATTGGGATGGAATGTCCGGGGATGAATAGTCCTGTTACCGATTTATCTATATCAATAGATTTATCTAACGATTTCTACATGTCTAATAAGGTCGTGGGCGGCCCCCCCCATATTATTATTATTACAATATTATTACAATAGGTACATTAATTGTGGGATCCGGACATAATCCCCCGAGGACAAAATTCCCTCATAATAAAGGTTAGGTTAGGTTAGGTTATTAGGTTAGGTTATTATGGGGGATTATCTCCTAGATCCTGTATTAATTGTACATAATATAATAATTAAATCGTAGCAGTTGCTTCAAAATATGGGTATGAATATATTTGATTAGTTTTGATTACAATAGCACTGATTTGTTAAAAAGTTTTATTGTTTAAATTAATAATTGTTTATATCTGCAATCAAAATAATGAACCTTAGAACATGGCTGAATAAATAATAACGACCTAATAGATTGGAATTATACACGCCTTGTTTACATGTTAAATTATGAAATCATTGCAAATTTTAAGAGAATTCGTGATAGAATTTGACAAATGGTTGACGATTTTGACAAATATTTACCCAATCAAACATTATTGGCAACAATCTTTATTGTAAATTTATAACTTGTTCATGAGTATAGAACGATATATTAGAAATGGAATTCATAAATACTCACGTTTGATTATAAATATTGCATTCAATTCTCAGCAAAATCGAAAAATTAAGTCAATATTTCATTACTTTTTTATATTTATTTAATAACAGGCTTGTATTATGGTAGAAATTAGTGAATATTAAAATATTAGTTTGAAAATTCCTATGGAGATCGAATTTTGAAATCTAAAACAATTCAACAAAACTAAAATATAAAAAAATATAGTAAAAGTTTGTCGATAAATTTAACAATTTTTTTTACTAAATTATAAATATTACCTAAATTTGTTATCATTTTTAAGTTTACCTAATTTTTTTACTCTACATTGAACAATTTTTCGTATAAATATGAATAATATACTAAAAGAAACCTATTCAGAATTATAAAATTATTTTTGCAATATCGTGCAAGTAAATACAAATAACTTTATTAAAAACACAATATGATTTCAATCTCATGATTCTCATGACTTTATTATCTTGTATTTTAACTGATAAAACAAATAGAAATTATTTTTCATTCGTATTTTCTTTCTAAAATTTCTTTCAGACTCTTTATATATATTGTTTTTTTAGAATCTCTGTCTATTTTCATATTTTTTAACCTAAATTTGTAAATTATAAATATCAACCAAATATATATTTAAAAATATAAATAAATATATTTTAATATTAAGATATTATTCAATCAGTTTCGTGGGTACAAATTTGAGTTGGAGTCATTTTGTAAATATGAAACGCTCCTTTAAGCCTGTATTTCCTGTATCAATGTCAAGAAATAGACCTGAATAAACAGAACTATTAACATCAAGATGTTCCAAAGGTTACGAGTCAAATTTGCCCCAATGAACAATATGTACATGCGATCTTTCTTGTAGTCAAATATATTCTTTGGTAATAAAAACGAAAAAAGCACTTTAGTTATTGTGATTCAATATATATTTTTATTTTGTAATTTATTATTACACTCAATAATAAAATAAAATCAATATTTATATTCACTTTTTGTTTATTATCAGTAATAAAATCACTTTATTTTGTAAATCAAACACTAATTATTGCGCCAAGCTAGAAAAATTAGAGGGAATCCATAAATAAATTCTAATTACAAAGAATTCATAATAACACTGTATAATATATTAACATATGAAGTCTTCAATTAATAAATATAAAAATACAAGCCACTTCATATTATATACAAAATATTTCTAAACCGTAAAAAATACCTCATTTCATACCACGCTAATGTCGTGATAAATATTAAAGGATATTAATGATAAAGCTATAAATCTCTAAATTACCAGTTTAGTTATAGGACTTATAGCTATTAACCGCTATCGATTACAGTGTTTGTTTAGCAAATTACCTCTTGGTATTAAAGACATTATAGATCACTTATAATTTTCTGCAAGAATTTTAATACCATTTTATTTATAAACTAAATCGAAAGTTAATTATCTTCAAAATTAATCAACCAATTCTTGATAAAATGATCTGTGTAAAATTATATATTTAAATATATAATATATATATATGATTCTTATTTTGTAAATACACTTAATAACCTAAATCGAGATCAACGGATTGTTTCAAAGTCGTGGTACAGTCGTTAGCATGATTAACTCTGTACCAAGAGGTTCTGGGTTCGATCCACTCTCAAGGCTCTTCTCATTGAATCTTATTTAAATCTAGTTAGTTAGGGAGGACGCCCCTGTTTATGAAATAAACCAAAATGGACTTAAAAAATTAACGCAGATATATATATATGTTCTGGAATCCCCCCTCACAAAAATACCAATTGGTGTTCGCTGGAAATTGAAGGAATTCAATTGCTGGATAATATTTTTGATACCGTTATTCCGATTCATGATCCGTTATAGAACCCGATAAAATACGTATAATGACACTTTATTCTGTATTGCGTGAAAATTGCTCAATCATCCATTATTAGGAGATTCAGATTTCTCCTATGTATTTTACCTTCTATAATATAGAGATATGACTGAGATTAGTAAATATAAAAAACTTATATATAGGGACTTCAATTTCCATATAAAAAATAAAATAATATGGTACATTGATTTACATTCTGATATAAAATTTAGATAATATGAATTGAGATCTCCATATAGAGACTTAAGATCATGTACTTACTATATAATACACATGAGATCAAAGATGTAGATTGTGAATTTAGATGTCTATGATAGATAAATATTAGTTTTATTACAGCTTTAAGTCTTCAAATATAAAGATGCCTTGGAGATAATTTCCATATACAAATATTGAGTATTTTTTAATTTAAATAAGAATAAAATTTATATTTTTGGTTGATTGATAATATATTGGGATCGAAATTGTTTCTCATGTTATTTATATATTACATCGCATTCAAAATTAACTTTTCATACTTGATTGCAGTCAAATTTGTTCTCTCAAAATAAATATTGGGATCGACTTTATCCTCTAAAGTCTAAAGGAATATTGGGATCGACTTAGTCCTCTAAAGGAATATTGGGATCGACTTCATCATCTAAATAAATATTGGGATCGACTTTATCCTCTAAAGGAATATTGGGATCGACTTTGTCCTCTAAAAGAATATAGGGATCGACTTCATCCTCTAAATAAATATTGGGATCGACTTTATCATCTAAAGGAATATTGGGATCGACTTTGTCCTCTAAAGGAATATTGGGATCGACTTTATCCTCTAAATAAATATTGGGATCGACTTTGTCCTCTAAAGGAATATTGGGATCGACTTCATCCTCTAAATAAATATTGGGATCGCCTTGTCCTCTAAATAAATATTGGAATCGCCTTGTCCTCTAAATAAATATTGTGATCGACTTCGTCCTCTAAAGAAATATTGTGATCGACTTTGTCCTCTAAAGAAATATTGGGATCGACTTCGTCATCTAAAGAAATATTGGGATCGACTTTATCTCTCAAGAAATATTGGGATCGACTTCGTCCTCTAAAGAAATATTGGGATCGACTGTGTCCTCTAAAGAAATATTGGGATCGACTTCGTCCTCTAAATAAATATTGGGATCTACTTCATCCTGTAAATAAATATTGAGATCGACTTCGTCCTTTAAAGAAATATTGGGATCGACGTTGCTTGTAAAGAAATATGAAATATTGGGATTAATTCTGCAGTAGACAAACAATGAATGATGTCGAATTTGCCCTATAATGCAGTCCTATTTAATCTGTGGTACATGTACCTCTAGGTCCTAGGAGTACGTGAGCATTTATCTGTGGGCACGCCAGCTCTGCAGCGAAAACAAACAACTAACTTTTATTAACATGTATAGAAATCATAGATAATAAATAAATCATTTACATCTACGGAAATAAATAATAAGTTTTGTTTACATTGATATCCATGGAAATGAAACTTTTTATTCCAATGTTTTGGTTATTCCCTCCGCGAATTCACCGTGGTTCATTATCCTAATTAATTAATCAATGGGGTACGCTGACTAAAAGGGTTGAAGTGCACTGCTCCAATAAAATATCGCCATTGCGATTGTCCTCTCAAGGAATTTTACAGTCAAATGGTTTCTGTACATCGAATTTGTCCTGTAATGAAGTATAGAGGTCGAATTTGTTCCCTCAACAAATATTGCAGTTGAATTTCTCCTTCATAGAAATATATTGCAGTCAAATCTACAGAATACAAAAGTGATGGTCATGCTCCTGGGTCTTTTTTCTGGTAGTTCATCTGGGTTATAGGGCCCAAACCATTTGACTCCCGTGAAATAATATTTATAACACAGTGCTACTATTGTACTGCAGGTGAAATTTATTAGAAACAGATACAAATAAACCTGTAGGAACACCATGGTGGAAATTTGAACTACTGTATATGGATACTTTGATACAAGGACCTTGCATATATATGCCGACCGAAAAGAGGCTACTCTGCTAGTAAAATATCTAGCTGACAAAATTTGTTCTGTAAACATATCTAGCATTTCAGGTTGTCATGTCAATTCTGTAAATGAAAAGCCATTGTCTTTGAATTATCATAAATACAGCAATCGAGGACTAATTTGTCAAGAATTAAAGATGACAAAGAGAAATATTAAACAAGATCGTAAAAGTTGGCTGCATTGTCCAAAGGATGGACTCGGGTTCCTATCTGAGGTCCGATCGATTTCCAAATAAAAGTCTGGAAATCCTTAAACAATAGAACAAATGATGCCAGCTCAGATAAGAGTAATTCTTACGGCATTAAATACATCTCACGACATATTTAACCCTCTTTATCTCAGCATCATGAATGAGTCTGTGATTGGTTAAAAAATACGTTCTAAGACGAGGACGACAAAAACCAACCAATCACATTTTGACGAATTAATTCATGAATACAATGAGCTTCCACCTTTCTCGTAGAATAATTGGCATGGTTGTCGTCTTTCGTGTGTGATATACTAAGGACTTTTCTTATAGATTTTATTTGCACAAACTTAAATATATTTGTTGATTATTGGCTATTGACAATCGATTCACCAATTAAAAATCTTACTTTAATTCTGCCTTCAGTTTATTTATACACGAGAACACGATGGATTTAAGATGCGATATAGATGCTAAGATCGCTCTTTAAACATGTAAATGAGTTACTCCTTGATACATTAGTTATAGAACCCGAAGAAAACGGATAAAATTTGTCATTGGAACTCCAGTCTTCTATACCAATGAAATATGAGGCAATTTTGACACTATTCATCAACCTAATACATCATTCAAGTCATTTTTTTTAAAGTAGAATAATTTAAGAATGTAAAATCAGAGGCATATTTAATAATTTCAAAAATCCTCCTTTTTTATTAATAACATAAGGTCCATATTCGTTCGTAAGATTACGTGCGGCATACGTCTCTGAATGGTAATTTGTTAAAATTTTGATAAGAGTGCTCGTATCAATATAGTGATGTATAGCCTATACAACTAATTATACAAAATCAGCCTTATATGAAGATGCAATAAAGTCGGTTTTACAATTGGGAATTTACCAAAGCCACATCGATTGTTTGAACGCGGCTTATGAAGAATGTTGATAGCATTGCAAGTGTAAACAAAAAGCCAAGTTTCGCTTTACGCCCATTACCTAATTATGACCGCAGACATTACTTACACCAGATGGTTCTTGATATATTTTATTATGAATTTTATTAATATTGAATAATAAAGTATTGTTTTGGGGTCCTTGTTCTACATATGAGGTAGAAAATAAATAGTTTAATCACTTTAATTAATTGATCCAGTTATTTTATTTTTACAACCAGATATGCTTTTTTTATTATTCGATAGTTGATATTAAATATAATATAATAAATGTATAGTTAAATTACTATATCAATTATTTGAAAGTTTTAAATCAATATTCATCTATTGATGATGGGAATTTGTTTTAAAAGTAAACATTGATCCAAAATAAAAAAAACACTTGGAGGTGCCGGGGATTGAACCCGGGGCTTTTCGCATGCGAAGCGAACACTCTACCACTGAGTTA
>JAJNBT010014167.1:0-10671 GCA_028455955.1 Notopais sp. p TS-2021 | reverse complement strand
GGTTTTATTGATGTGATTGGCGCCGCAACGGTGCGTTTACATTCCTACAAATCCTATTTAAACGCAATATAAAACAATGAGGAGATATTCCCTGTGACCGCTGGATATCTCCTTTAAACCGCCTCTTTATTTATTTACCACTTTTACGTGGCCACTCTTTATTTTATAAGAATGTGGCAACTATATTGTGCCCCTATAACAGCACTCCCTTTGGATTATTTTTTATGAAATTGACACCCTATTCAATTATGTCACTCGCAATAATTGCATCTACTAACGCCAATGCGGGGGCTTATATGTTTCCCGAGCTCGGTATGATGAGTAATAGTACCGCCGGCGCAGGCGCACAAGCGATTGCAGAAGGAGCAGAAACTGCTTTTGCTAACCCAGCGGCAATGTCTGAATTTGATTCAACGGCGATTGCGTTCAACCTGCAAGGCATGGTGTCTAACATTGATTATACCGATGATGCTTCAACGGGTATTTTTGCAGGTGGTGATGAAAAAACGCAAGCAGGCACCGCGATGCCCGTGGCTTCTTTTTATGCAGTAAAACCAATTAACGATCAATGGACAGTCGGTTTAGCACTGGCTTCTGCAGGTGGCTCTGTTATTGATTATGGGCAAGACTTTAAAGGGTCGTTATTATTACAAGAGGCACAATTAGTGACGGTACAATTTATGCCCAGTGTTGCGTATAAGGTGGATGAACAGTTTTCTCTCGGGCTTGGATTAGTCTCTGAATTTGCAGCCTTAGAGCAAACCTTTGGTGGAACTAATGCAGGTAATATTGAAGCAACAGGCGATAGTTTAGAGTTCGGTTATACGTTAAGTGCTTTTTACAAAATGAATGCACATCATCAATTTGGCTTCACTTATCGCTCAGCGCTTAATCATAAATTAGAGGGAGATCTGAGCGCGAGCAATGGACAGGTGGACTCTTCAATTAATATTATTATGCCCGCAATGGCGCTAATGAGTGGTTATCATCAAATTGATACTGATATCGCGCTTATGTGGAGTTTAGGTTGGACTGATTTTAGTGCGGTCGATTCCACGCCTATTTCATTAAATAATATTAGCCCTGCAATCGCACGAGAGTGGGAAGACACCTTATCTGTTAGCGTCGGGGCACATTATCAATTAACTGATAAATGGCGTTTAGAAAGTGGTGTTTATTATGAAACCTCGCCACAGGACGATCCTAAAATTCAGTACCCAGATGTTCCTACGGGAGAAATTTGGAAAGTGGGTGTCGGTGCGAGTTATGACTTAACGCAGCAGTGGCGTATGCAAATGTATTATGAATATTTGTACGCTGGTTCGCCAAGTATTGAATATAGCCTAAATGAAAACAATACATTACAGGGTGATTATGACATTGGGGTACATTTTTTTGGTGTCTTAATGAACTACCAGTTTTAATCAGTTGGTTATTTGTGGTGACATAAAATGAATTCACCACAGATAACTTTATCTTTAAAATTTTTTAATAAACCAGTTACATCATTTTTGTGAAATAAGAGCGCTCATTAAGAGTGCCCTTTTACAAAAATAACATAAATTAATCGCTAACAAGTAATACACTAATGGCGACTTCTGCAGAGCCACGTTCATAAATTTCGCCATTAATTGTATCGTATGTAAATACTTTATTATTATTTTCAGTCGGCGTATTACTCCAAATATAGGCTTTTAAGCTACCATCAGTGGTTTTATACGGGAAAGCACCATTAAATGCTTTCTCATTTAACGAAGGTGCTCGACAATTATGCTCAGTCAGAGAAACTAACTCTTTAATATTAGGCAGACGCCATTTCGTTTTACCCGCAAAATGATAAAGCGCGTTGCTTTCACTGTTGTTGATCGCCTGAACATCATTTAAAGCGGCTTGCCAGAAAACACTATTACCTTCGCCATCACAAACTTGGTTTTCTGTATTCCAGGTTTTACCGAGTGGGCAACGCATCCAGGTTAGGCCTGAAATACGATCATAAACCGTACCGTTATCGCTAGATTGGTAACGAATGTTTGGTACCGATTTTCCTGCACTAATTGAGCACTCTTGAGCAGCTATACCAGCAACCGGTAATAACGCGAGCATTAGCCCTAATACTTGTTTTTTCATTATTGTGTTATCCCTTTTGCAACTAAACGTAGCGGCATTTGATATGAGTCAGAGTTGTCATTTTCAACTTGGTCGCTATAAATTTCTATCATCGAGACAGTGCCTCGATAACTACCACGTGTCTGAACAAATGAACGAATTTCTGATCCACTAATCGCGGCATCAGAGTATTCGGTAAAGCTTGAAGTTGATGTCCATACGGTACCGGCTTCCAGATAGCTAGCTTTACTTTGTAGCGGGAAGTAAGCATGAGTCAAACCATAAACCTCATTATCTTCATCCTTCTCTGTTTCACCGAAGTTAATTAATCCATAGAACTCATTAAAAGTAGGCAGACGCCAAGTGCTAATACCACAAACCTTTATTTCATTGAGATACTCAACATATTGCTCTGTCGTACAGATGTTATCTCCAGTTACTTCGCACCCAGCCAGTTTAATATCTTCAATGTACGGTTCGAATTTACCAGACACTTGGTATGCAAATAGACGATCAAAATGTTGTGCTGAGCTAGCATCATTCTGTTTACTTTCCCAGATAAGTCCTGTGCGCTCATCTTTAACACAAGGCCATTCTGTAGCGTCAGCAGCTAATGCCTGACCATTAGCATCTAGCTTGATAAATTTAAAACCTTTATCCGTTGCGTCAAAACCAAAATCCGCATCTTGACCTGGGTAATCCACTTGAGAAGTGCTGCTAACACCACTATCAGATAAAAACGTTATTACACCAGTATCATTAAGTGCCACGGCGTCCGCGCTGTTATTTAACTCATCTACAAGGGCTTTCAGTGCTTCTTCGGCAGGCGCAGTACTTAAAAGAATATCTTTGTAGTCTTCTAAGCTACCGCTCAAAATTGCCAACGAGTAATCTGCAGCACTTTTATCCATCGCACCAATAATGGACAGGATATTATTTTCCAGTGTTACATACTCATTGTTGCTGCCCTCATTAAGCAGGTTATCAGTCGCTGGTAAACCTAGCGCAAGCAGTTGCTTTTTAACTAACTGAACCGCGTCATCAATACTTTTTCCTGATGCAACCTGACTTGCCACCAGTGTGGTAATAGCATTAATTTCATTACCATTTGTTTTTTGCTGACCAGGTGATACAAAGAAAGCATTACTTTGTGCTGCATTTTTTCCTGCTTTACTGTAACGGGATAAATTGCTTGTACCAGTATCTAGCTGTACAACAAGTGGGGCATTCAGAATACTTTTCTGGCTACTGGTAATGGTAAACTCACCGTTGCTTGCAGGCACACTTGGTTCCCCTGAATCACAACTGAAATTTCCATTTAAATCCGCACAAACGGTTTCAGTACCTGTAGCGGCTAGCGCTGTTACACGCCCCGAAACACTGTAAGTTGGTGAACTTTGATCTGAACTACCGCCAGAATCCGAACTGTTACAACCCGCAGCCAATAAAGCTAAAGTTACTATAGTTAGTTGATATTTCATTTTTTTCCTTGTTCTGTTTGAGTATAAAAATGTCGTTTACGACGTAAGCATAAAAGAATGAGACCGATCAGTAGGCTATATGACATTGCGCCACCACCACTAGATCCAGCGCCATTACTTTCATTACTGTTGGTATTAGTCGCTGTGTTTGTACAGCTGTATTGTGTAACCTTACCGACTGCCCATTCAATCAAGTTGCCAGTACCATCAGATGAGTAATCCGTTATTTCTAATCGCCAAGTTCCTGCCATTGGTTCGCCAAGAAATACGGAAAGATTGGAGTCATGTTTCGCGATCCAGTATCGAGTGAGTACCGATTGGGAATAGGCTTGATTAGTCACAAGATCCTGTCGTGTTCCTTTCGGTGAAATAAGCGTAATACGTAGGTCTGCTATATTTTCATGAGAAATTTTCAGGTATACCGCTAAGTTATCGTCGATGGTGTTCGACTCACCATTGATAATGAAGTTGAAGCTTTTGAAACCGTAATTTATCGACCCGTGTTCATTAACCGTTGCATCCGGCAGCACTGAATTTTGTATTTTAATATCCTGATCCAGCTTAGGGATTCCGTATACCAGCGGTGTTTCTTCGGTCCAATCTAATGCATCAAGCTGACGATCATATTGGTATGAAAGCGCAGTGTTCAACGTAAATGACTCACCACAAATGGCCACATTAGGTAAAACAATGCTTTTCGTTAACATGGAAAATTTATCTGATGTAAGGGTTTTACTCGCACTAATAGAGGTGTTTATTACGCCCTCAACAAAAGCCTGACGACCGTTGGCAATCAAGCGTATATTTAGCGGGTTATTATGGTCCGCGTATCGAGAGTCGACTTCAATTATAAAGGGAGCTTTGAATAATCCATGAACCTGAAAATTAGCTTCCAAGAGTGCTGCATAATCACGCCCTGGATATAACTTGTTGGCAACATAAATCATGCTCTCTGCCAAATCATGCATTTTCATGCTTCGGCCCATGCCATACATAGATTCAAGCACGATCGTATCAACGTCGATAAAAGCTTCTTTTCCGTATTGTTCAGTAGCCTGTTTTAGCGTTTGGAATAAAGGGGTAGACCACAATTCATCACCGAGTTCTCCGCCTGCGCTTTCATGAGCACGATACTCACTGTGTTCAAAGTAGCGGGCTTTTTTATTCCAAAGACTACGTGTCGATATTTTACTGCCAAAATAACCATCCCAATTGAACACGGTATCAATTTCGAAATCACTGCCTTCTTCATATAACTTGCGATAGCTATTTGACCCCGCCCAGTAATCGGCAAAACCTTCGGCCATTGCCCCGGTATGCCCATAACCCCAGTCCGGTACAATCTGATAGTGGATGCCATGGGCCAGTTCATGAAGCACCACATCAGCATCAATCGCATCGGGCGATCCACCAATACCAAACATGACTGCCTTAGGGCCCATGAAGTAGCTAGAGTTATTGTTTGATAGACCACGCCCATCAAACTCGACGGCATCGGAAAAGAGCGAATAACCAAGCGATTCCAGGTAACGAAGTGATTGGTCAATTTGATAAAATGCCATCACCTGAGTGAAGTTTTCACTCGCAAAAGTCAGATTTTTTAACTCTTCAAGTCGATCAAATTCGATAACGTCTTCTAAAGGAAGAAATGAAGCGCTATCATTTTTTTCCCAGTCACCTGAATCTGTATTTTTAGCTTCAAGATACTCCGCATCCACCTGTTTCACTCGTTCATTAGAAAGATAAAACTTACCACCAGCACTTAATAAATCAACATCACGCAAGACAAAGCGTGCCGGATTCGGATAAGCTGCGACATCCGCCCAAGGTACATCGGGTGCTGCTTGTTTATCCATGCTTCTCAAATCAAGCTCAACGACGTTGACCTGCGCATTCACCAAGGTGCCAGCAGACAATTCCGGAGGCGAGTTCGCTTTAAGTCGACGAGGAGACTCAAGCTCTGTCGCGATTATGGCAACTCCGCCACGTAAAATAGTATCTTCTAAACTTTTAAATACACGCTGAACAATGCCCGAATCATCGGTGTGTAAGACAATCGTACGCTGCGCTTTATATTCGCCATTTAAGGTAATATTAAAATTATATTGATGGCCAAGCTTACTCTCACTTTCATAACGAAGCGCCACGCTACCAATATCCGGGTAATGAGTTTCGATGTAGCTTTTAGCGGCGACTAGATCAGCCACCATTTCATTTCCAGCAGGGTGATCCCATTCGCCACCCTGAGCAAATGTACTGAGCATAACCAATGCAAACATCGTGAGTTGAGGTTTCATATCCATTCCTTAGAAAGCGTAACGCGCATTAACAGTGAAATATCTGCCTGGCTCTGTAGAGAATCGAGTTGCTGATTCAGACACGCCTGCCACATCTTGATAACGGGTATATTGACGATCTAACAAGTTGATCACGTTGACATTCACATCAAAATTTTGCGTAATTGAATAACCCGCACCAAGATCAAACGTTGCCCAACCAGATGTTTGAGCACACTCCGTTTTAAGCCCTAATTCAGAGCTACAGCTTGGCGTTCGATTCATCGCATCAGCCCAATTTAACCGTGCATATGCATTAAAGTCAGTTTGGTCATAATTCAGCTCAACATTTCCTTCCAGCGGTGTGATCGAGCGAATATATTCATCGTTATCGTCTTTACCGTTGACCCAGCCCGCTTTGGTGTTCGCTGACCAGTTTTGGTCGAAAATGTACGCCACTGTGATTTCAGCACCATAGGTACTAACACCATTAAGATTTGCATATTGCTTCTGCCACAAGCCTGTTTGAGCATTAAAACCTTGATCAGCGATACCAATAAAATTCTCAAAGTCGCTGTAAAAGAGCGCGCCATAAACGCGTAACACGCCATTGTCATATTTTGATCCCAGTTCAAAATTGTCACTGGTTTCAGCTTCTAAATTAAAATTAGGCAAAATTTCAAAAGGAGTGATCGGGACAAAGTCATGATTCACATAACCGTATGTTTTGTCATATTCTGGCGCGCGATAGCCGTGTTTATAAGAGATGTAAACATTCACCTCGGGCGTAAACTGGTACGCCAAAGACGCACTTGGTGAAAGTTCGCTACTTGAATTACTTTTTAACTCGCCATCAACGGCAATGGCATCTTCTTTTTCAGGACTAAGACGATGCATGTCGAAACGTAAACCCAACATGGCAGTCCACTTATCAATCGTGACCGCATCCTGAGCAAATACACCGATTGAATAACTGCGTGCCGGTGCAAAGGGATTCGTACTAGACGTACTATTGCCGTTCCAGTCACTCGTCGTTTCCGATACAGGGCGCTCGTGATAACTTGTTTCAGCGATAGCTCCATACACTAAATTATGTAACCAGCCATTATTGAAAACTTCTTTATAAAAATCAGTAGAAAGCCCCACTAAGTCATCACGAAAACGGAGATTTTCAAGCTCACGGCGTAGCTCAGTAATACCATTATTTTCACGGTACATAAGGCGGTTGCTATGCTCTTCATTTTCGCTATAGCGCAAATAAGCCTTGGCATCCATGCTGTCAAAAAGGGTATTTTCAGCAAAGTATTCCGCCCCCGCCATCACCGTGTAAGTGCTTTGTGTCGTTTCCTCATCAAAATCTTTGATATTCCATAAACCATCTGGCTGCAGTGAGCTGATACCCTCTTGGCGTTGTACTTCTTCACGGTAAAATTCAGCTTTGGCTTTTAATAACCATTGCTCATTAAGGTCATAATGAAACGTATAAGCGCCATTGACCCCTTCCATTTCACGGTTGTACAGGTCTTGTTCATAGTTACGTGTTTCTTCGCCAGTCCAATAACTAACGGAGATCAAACTGGTAGAGTCTCCCGCACGAAAGGCCAGATTGGAGCCAAGTTTGTATTTATTACTGATACCGGTATAAATACCACTCGTATCAACATAAACGTTGTCTCCTTTAAGGAAGTCTTCAGGGGTTTTCGATTGCAGAATCACCGCACCACCAATCGCACCAGAGCCATAAACCGTCGAGCTTGCCCCTTTTACAACCTGAATCTGTTTCAAGGTCGATAAATCAAAAGCGTTACGCCCTACTTTGTTATTAATGTCTGCAGCACCATAACCATCGGGCATCGCAATGCCATCTTTCACTATGGTGATCCGGTTGCCTGTTAGACCGCGAATAGTGATATTTTGAGGTCGACCAGCACCGCCTGTCACACTCACGCCAGGCTCACGATTAAGTGCATCGTATAACTCGGTTGCCCCCTCACGCTCAAGGTCTTCACCGGAGATAACCGCGACAGAGCCAGCCGTTTTAGACAAATCTTCTTCGTATTTATTAGCCGTTACGACGATGGTTTCGAAGGTGTTAACGCTTGATTCAGCGTGCACTATGCCTGCCGTCAATGCGGCTAGCACTGAAGCACTTATTCGGGAAAGTTTCATTAATGACTCCGATTAATTAATATTTTTTAATTGTGATATGAGAAAGGTGTAATCCATCGCCTGGTGTTGCAAAGATTTTCGTCTGTCGGTCATATGACCACTAGTAAAATCTGTTACCAGTAAATAAGGTTTTTTAGCGGTGCTTTGTTGGGTGATTTTTGCTAGGTATTTTGCCCCTTCCCAATAAGGTACACGGGTATCATTCCACCCCACTCTGACCATCATTGGTGGGTAAGGCTGTGCTGAGATATTCAACACCGGATCATAGGCCTTCATCAATTTCAGCTGTGAAGCAATATTAGGATTTCCCCATTCGCCGTACTGCTGCGCCGTCAGTGTCTGTGAATCGTCAGACATGCTTGCAACAACATCAACAAACGGGACATTTAAACTGGCAGCAGTGTACCAAGATGGTTGTTGATTAATTGCAGCGGCGACTAAAGTACCACCAGCACTAGAGCCCATTGCAAGTACAGGTCGTTGACCCCCTTTAAATTGCTGTACCGCTTTGGTGGCGGCCAAATAATCATTAATACCTTGCTGTTTATGCTCGCCACGACCTGAACGATGCCAACGTTCTCCGTTAAAACCACCACCTCGAACATGGGCAATGGCGTAGATAATACCGCGATCCATCAGGCTGGTAATTTGAGGCATAAAGTAGGGTTTCATGGTAAATCCGTAAGCACCATAACCGTATAAGACCACTGGAGAATCGCTTTTCAGCAATGCTTTGTTGTACGCAAGTGTCACTGGTACCTGAACACCATCAGAATCAACGAGGATCTGCTCGGTTTGGTAGTCTTCAATTTTATAATTTGGATAGGTATCCTGACTAAGCATCGTACGCTTGCCCGTTTCAAGATTAAATTCTTCCCACTTAGCGGGTTGAATCAATGACATGCTACGTATATGGACAACATTACTTGCGTAGTCACCAACACGGCTTACCCAGCCAACGCTACCTTGAGCAGATAATGCAATACGTGTTTTTTTTCCTTTGTTGTAAGGTATGACAAGCAGTGTTTTGCGTCCTTTATTTTGTTCGATGACCGCCATTGCAGACTTAAACAAATAGAAATTTTGAAGTTCTACCTGTTCTTTAGGCACATAGTGTTGTTGCCAATCACTTTCACGCCCTAAAGGCGTTTGGTATAACGCAAATTTCCCATCAATATTGCTATTGATAAAGAGTTTGTTCTGGGCAATGTCAGCGTAATACTCGATATTCGATTGACGTGGTTTAATGGGTAAAGAAAGCTCACTATTATTGAGGTCCAAAATACGCTGCTCACTGGCAGACTCATTATTTGATTGAATCAATGCGTAACGGCGATCACTGGCTAAATAGGCAGATACCAGCCAATCATTTGATTTTTCACGGTACAAGACAACACGCTTATTAGGCTGAGCAATAACACGTTTAGTCAGCTCATATGTATGAGCACTCTCTTGGTTTTTATCGATAGTGAATATCGACAGGTCATCTGCACTCCACAGTAGTGTCGTTTGTGATGTTTTAGTCAGTACCGTTTCAGTACCGTTAGCCAGCTCAATCACTGTTATTTGGTATAACTCAGTGCCAGTTAGGTCTTCAGCAATCGCCAAAGACTGTCCATTATGATTTAGTGCCCAGCCACCCAATTGGTAGAAATCATGAGAAGCGGCTCTTTGTTCAATATTGAGCAACGTTTTTGACTGCTTTGTTGTTCTGTTTCGACTAAGTAATACACGCTCCCCCTTCACTCGAGTAATGTTGAATTCCTCATTACCAACAACATGCCACGGTTTTTCTGCTTTACTCGGAGACTGCGATTGCCAACTTGAAAGTAGTTTTTGTTGAAGCGGTTTAAGCTGAATAAAGTAGTTCGCCGACTCTTCGTTCTTTTCTTGCAAGTAGCGTTTAACCTCCTGATTATCACGCGTATCGTCTCTAAGCCAGCTAAAGTCATCTGACGCCTGAGTACTTCCAAACGTTGAAAACAACACCAACAAAATCAAATTTACATACTTCATACTACACATCACCACATACAAGTTTTCGACAGGGCGAGCATAATGCACGATAATATAATCAATGTAAATGATATTAATTATCGATATCATTATCATTTAAAAGGAAGGTGTTTGACGTTATTTGTACGTTATTATTTTTGTATACAATAATGCTCAGATGCAAAATATTCAGTCTTAATGCACCCTGACGAGTTGTTTGACATCGAAAAACAGAAATGGATTATTTATAGGCGGGAATGGGAAGATGCGATTAAATGTAAAATAACCTGCAATATTGCATCGTCTTTTGATAGAAACAAAAAAGGTATTCTAAAATAATTTTTAAATAATTAATGTAAATCACATACCTGCTACAGCGTATTTTTTATGAGCAAATACAATACGTTAAATGAAATGACTTTGCGTCAAAATACATTTTTTGAACGTTGAAGATAAGTAATGGGGTATCAGGTTTACTCGTATTTTATTTTTTAAGAAAATAAAATACGAGTAGGCTGATGAACTTAAGTTACTTTAAGGACATCAGTATAAAAATTAACAACAGCGCAGGGTATTATACCAAGTGTATTTAATTTGTGATCTTGTATTGCGCAGAAAAAACGAGTGCCATTAAGGCGTGAGTT
>JAJNBT010014132.1:0-10498 GCA_028455955.1 Notopais sp. p TS-2021 | reverse complement strand
AGTTCATAACTAATTGAATTCAATGTAACTTATTTACCTGACCGTCCGAATTCACCTCGTTTTACGGTATGAATTTTACTACTGGATTTCTTACGGTCCGAATCGATTTTTTTTAGTTAGAAAATTAGTAAATATGTGCAAATAAAAATATTTTTACCGGATTGAAAATAACAACAAAATACGGAGGCAATTCAAAGACTTAATACCTGAATATGGTCGTAATCTTCTTTCCTATCCTTAAGATGCTTGACCTCCATTTGGTCACTTAGTTTCATCAAAGAAGATACTCTCTCCTCTTCTTCGGCCAACTTCTCTCTTGTAGATCTCAATTCTCCTTCAATAAGAGCTCGCTCCATTTCAAGCTAGATGTAAATTAAAACAATTATATATATATTTAAACAAATTGTAGAAATTGTTTTAAAAGAACATATATATTCCTTGGCATTTATATACTAAAGACTTACCTCTCGGAGTGACTCATTTTCTTGACTTTCCAATTCGCATATTTTAGATTTGAGATCCATGGTGGCTTTAATTGCTATCTTTTTCACAGCTTTTAATCTCTCTATTTCGTTACCGACATCCTGTACATTGAGAGATTCCTGGATGTTCTTAAGCATTTGTTCTTCGAAGGATTTGTTCTTGAACTTTGAATCCAAACTGGGGGATAAATTGCAATTGTAGCTGCCAGAGGAGAAAAGACTAGATTGTTCACTCAAGGTGCTGTCAGACTGACAGTTTTTATTCCCCCGAGGGGTAACGGGCGCAAAGTATTTATTATTGATAACACTGGCTTGAAAATTCTTTCCGGCATTGTCGATAACCCCCCGCTCAATTCTCGGGGACCTCGGAGGGGGAGAGGGTACTGGGTCCGTGATCACTTCAAACGAATATTCGTTGGGGCTTTTTGCACCGGGGGAGGTAGATAAGTCGCCTACAGCCATTTTGTTCTCGAATATTTCACAAGCCTCTTTTCGTTCTTTAGAAAAGGTCGTTCTAATTCGCGTGCGGGGACTCTGGGGGACGGCGTAACCATTTGAAGGGGACCCCACGTTCTCGTAGGGACTTCTAGGACTGTTCGGGGGTGGCGAACTACTGCCTCCTGCTAAGAGCGATGGAAATGGGGGGTAAGGACCCAAAGTGGCATTTCTGAAATAACGAGAATATTATAAGTTTCATGATATGAAAATTGGATACAAAAACATCTCTTAAAATTTTTCTTATTGTCCGTAGAAAATATAATTTGAAGGTTCTAAGAGTTGAACATTTTGATACATTTTAATGAACAAGAAACGAGAAATTAAGTTGTTTATTGACTATAAAAACAATATATAGTTTATTTAATAAATATCACTAGAATTATACCTCGATAATGAATTACTGCGGTCTTGATTGCCATCGAAATGAAAGATTGTGGATAGTTCATCTTCGGAAGCTTCTCTTTGGCCAGAAGGAGTCGTCGATGTAGTTGCAGAAGGAGACTTCGAGCTTATATGAGAAACTGGAGAAGACCTTACGGGTGATCTCTTTTCTCGAGGCAGAGATCCATTGGTTTTTATCCTGAAAATAATCCAAAGTTAATTTCATTTCTAGTTTGTGATACAATAATAGATGCGATTGTGATAATTTCTCACATTATTTATACAATACATTTCTTGTTGAAATTGATGTCCAATTTTTTCTTTGTTAATTTACCTTGGACATCAATTTCAACAAGAAATGTATTGAAAATAATTTGTTGCCAAACTACACTGATTATTTATACAGTAATTGTAAACGTTCGTATTATGAATCTTTATTTATATTAGTGGTTTAGCCCAAGTTGCTTTCAGTAACTCACTATAAAAAAATATTTTTATAGATTATAATTCAACAACTGAAGTATAAAAATAATTACAGATCTCGATTCGTCATAGTTCGGTGCCTGTATTTCATTCACTTACATTATGGTTCAAATTATATATTTGCATTTAAAACCCGCCATAGATATTTATTATTTATAGAGAAAACACCAATTTCACCAAATCACAACAGTCGATACCAAAGTTCGAGTAAATGTCGACACGAAGCGTGACAGATTCGGACTGAGTATAATTTGGCAATATTTTCCGCCAACTACTGGTAATAAACGATCGAGCTACTGAACAACTTCTTCTAATGACATAACGACGACCGTGAAAAACTAATGTCCAAATCAGCCGTTTTAACCTTCACAATCGAGTGCATCGGCATAAAAACAGACAATCGAATTGCATTATCGACATTTTCGGACACAAATAGAAGATGCATTTTTTCAACCCATCATCAACTACCGTTTGTAAGCCCTTAAATAGAATAGAAAATCAATATTGATGCTTTCTACATCACCAATTTTAGTATTATAAAAAATAGTCAAGAGTCATAATTTATAAATTTTATAACTTGGGATAAGAAATCTTGCGATTGAACCTAATCATCATCGATGAATAAATTTCAAATAACTACCTTCTTTCGTACTTGGCTCCTTCTGCAAGCTCAATAACAGCTTAGAGCGAAGAAACAATCGAGATTCGGATGTAATTGCAAAGCAGCAGCATTCAATTTCTAAGACACGCAACAAAACCACACATCATAAAAGGACAAATTTAACAACTTCTCTTAAGAGGAATTTTTTTCTATCGATAGTTTACCGATTCTCACCCCCTCTTAAATACGACTAGTTGTGCCATACTATCTTGTTTACATGTTAAATTCGCGTTTATTAATAAACTGCTCAAGTAATTGGTGGACAAAATAATGAAAGTGAGCGGTCACGTTTATTTTTATTTTAAATAGAAGATCACGTTTCGGTAGATACAATCGGCTTTGTGCTTCGAATAATCTAGTGACCAATTGCACATTTGTACGCCCGGTAACAAGCTTCGAATATTAACTAAGTTAATATATTTGAAAACGTGAGCGAATTCGTAGCTATAGGATATTATACCGGTACAGTTCGTGCGTTTGAATATTGTATGTATTTAACAATATAATACAATTCTTTCTTTCTCAACAATAGCGGAGTCATATCGTACGATGACAATACGAGGAAAACACGATGGTTATTGATAAATCTGTTGAAACTAGTTTCTACAATCTGCCTTCAGCTAACGACAGAACAAAGATATACAAAAGTTTGCTCTCAAAAATAGTCAAATTAATATTCACTGTTATCTGTTATCGCCATCAAGAATGTAACTCGAGTCATTCGTCCATAAAAGGAGTTGATCTTTCATATCACGGTAGATGCTATATGATTATAAATAGAATCAGTCCTAGGATTCGTGTACGACTTGTATAATAGGGTAGGATCAGTCGTGCCGCCAATTAAATAAAACAACACGATTAAACAACAAATAAATTTCGACGGCGTTCGTATGAATACTGCATCAATGACCATCTATAGTTCTATGCCTTCATTTTTAATAACGAAGTCCGTGAAATATTACCTTATTTTGTTACAAAAACTACTTTTAAAGCGACATTCGAAGGCCTACAGTTTAACCCTAAGGCAGTAGATATAATTGGTGTTGACTGTTGACCAATGGAAATAATTGCGTTTTTATTAGAATGCAACAAAATTAAAGAAACAAGTTACAGTAATTAATATCGAAACCTGTTTCCATAACCACATTCGACCACTCGGGTAGACCTTTATTGTTAAAAATAATCTTCACGAATTTGCGAATACACACAAAATACGGGTAACCAACTAACCATATAAGTATAGCAGTCTAGCGAAAATTATATTTAACTATATTTGCTAATTAATTTCAAACGTCTGAGGAAAGAAGTAGGAATTAATATTTCCGTTGAAGATAGTTATATGTTTTGTTAAGCAAAATAAATTCACTAAGTCATTTTTATAATTTGTTTTAACAGATGTACAATTACGGATAAGGGAAGAAGCTTATCAATACAGCTCAATATTTTCTATTATTTAAATTATAAAAATCTAAAATAAACAAGTCTAAAGGAGAAATAATGGTTATCGAAATGTGTCCAATATCAATGGATAAATAAAGGCACCTTTGTATAGTAATGAGAATTGATAATGAAAGCTTTTAAAATCAATCATTGCAATGAATTTCTTTCAATTTTCTTCAAGATTAATTCAATTTAGAAATTGATTTTAAAATCGCAGATGTCTGAAGCAACTTAAGTGAACCTTTTGTTCCTGTTTCAGATAGACCAATGTTTTAACGAAGCAATATTGGTTATGTATATACTATATACTGCAATTGACTAATTGACGTTATATTTTTAAGTGTTGTACATTTGTTTAGAAAAAGGCACATTTAATTCATAGTTATTGTTAAAAAATTGCAATAAAATGATTACACATTGAAGAAATATTTATCATATTTCAGACCGTTAGAACTATTAACTTTAAATCTACGAGACTCCATGCATGTCAAAAGAAATAAATGTAGGGGTTGAAAACTAACCTATTTTGAATCAACGACTGAGGTGGTGAGGTAGATCGTTTGCTCAAGGGCGTCGTAGTTTCATCTTCTTTACTCGTGGTAGTGACGACGGAGGCACCTTGGTGCTGTTGCTGCCTTTCGTACTCTGCACACATGGTGAGAATTTCTTCCAGTCGGACTTGTTCTTCGGCAGCGTCTTGTTGTTCCCGAATGCGGTCATCCAAGGCCTTCGGTGGAAATAAACTATTTTTATCCACTGTATTTATTTTATATTCATGCGGTATCCATTAACAATGTTTTGCGAATTAATTTACCAAAACTCTATTTATATGCAAGAACCTTGGAATATTTTGCAGGAAGAGGAACATTAACAGCTTATTTCTGCTTTAATTGTAAAATATTAATGAAATATACACGGTATAAACCTAATAAGGTAACTAAAGAAACCACATTATATTCTCGATAATGGTGTGAAAAATATTTATTCAGTTTCTGAAAACTAAAAAAACCCTGATAAATCAATGTACAATTGACTGGATTTGCAATTCATTCTACCACATTTGGAAGAAAACTGTTGCACAGCAATTTTATTTTTGTCTACCAGTTTTTCATTAATTAATGTTGTAGAAAAAAGTTTCTAATGTGAAGGAAAAATAGAATCTTATAATAATATGAATATCCTCAGGTAAATTGACAGAATGGGCTTCAGTATAATGTGTCCAGCTGGTCAACCTATATTTTGTAAAATGCTTCATTGATAAGAAATATTGATACAAACTACGTACATAAATAACTACATGAAGTAATAAATTGCTAGGATAATTTCAAGATAGAAATCCGTTAAGAAAAGTCCCTTACAATCTTAGTTTCAATTTACAGTACGATATACCGGTATATCAAATTATAGAGTAATTTGGGATAAGAGAGCCATAATTTTCAAATCTAGGAGCTATTTGGGTTAAAAGTTACCGGTACTAAAATAATTTAAAGAATTCCAAGAACAAATTTAGAATTACGAAACCAGAAATAAAAATTCTTGATTATGATTTATTTGTATAAATTTGAGTGAACGGCAGTTAAAATAATTTGCTTATCGGTATTTAATAAAAATAAATAGTAAAAAAGAAAGTAGAAATATAGAGAAATAAAATTAGTACAACCGCACTTTGCAATTTACATATTGATTCTATCGATTAATATCTGTGAAAAGAACCGAAAGACTTACGTGTTATTATCTGGACTACAGTATAAAACGCCTGAGGTAGGTCAGACCACTAAGGTTTATTCAGCTCGATAAAATTCAGATTTTTTTAATTTCTTTTAGGTCTAAATTAAAATTAAAATTTACTTGAGGATAAATATTTATTATGATTAATGATGCATTTAAATAGCATTAACAACAGTAACTTTACAACTGCAAACATATATTTATTATGTTCATCAACTATAGTCGATAAATTCATAGAAATATATACCGGTACCGATAGAATTCCCACGAATGCTTTATTATAGAATCTGCCTGTAAGATTGAAGACCAGAAGCCATATAACACCTGGTCTTTTTAATTAAAATATCTGGAATTCCTTTCGCTAATCTATCCCACGATTCTCGTATGAAGTTTTTAATTGGCAATACCTGTTGTTGCAGGAAACAGGAAGGACTACTGATATTTGTTACTTAAATAATTATTAAACACAATTCTATGAAGAAAACGTAACAATAAACTTTGAAATTGCGTTATGGGAACTACGGTAAAGAATTGATAATTAATGTGAAAAATAGCTAAGGGCAACGGGCGCGCGTGGAGGAGCTATGTTCATTATACTCGACAGAAAATTGTACATAGGTACGATGCCAACAAAAGTCATTGACTAATTCAAATATAACAAATTAGATTTGAAATTTTGCCAAAATTAAAAATCCACGAGAATGCTCGTTTAATTAGTTTCAGGTGAGCAAAAGTCAATAATGGCACCTGATGTCTGAACGAAACTGAAATCAACGGAGATTTAGACAAGACAATATGTAAGAACCATTTACAAAATCACCTTCATGACTGTGTGTGTGTTCTGGCAATGAAATTTATACCTCTACTCTTTATAAAAAAATAAATAAAAGGACTACGAGTGAAATTAAACTAACAGTGTTATCACCTTCAGAAGACGAATAGGGTAAGATATAACTCGCTAACGACAGTCATCAATTACGTCATTAGAAAAATATTTAGCACTGAGAATGAATGTTTATTTTATGACAATATATATTAGCTAATGGATATTAGGAACCAGACTGAATCGAAAATATACACTGCACAATTGGCATTTGTCTTCTGTGCCGTTAAGGCGGTCACAAATTCTAGCTTTAAGCAACAACCTCAGTTCTGACGAGCAATACTCAAAGAAAATTAAAGACTACAATCGGCACTAACGTACAATGAACCCAAATTAGGCTACTGCCATTTCGGTATTAGGATATCATATAATCCAACATATATATATATATTTACTCTTAACTGAAAACAAATTAATTTTCGAATAATTACTGAAAAATATTCATTTTTCGATAAATTTACCGAAAAACCAATAGTACGTATATATATATATATACTTCTTTTGATATTTTTTATAAGATTTCGATAGGAGAGTAACGGACCTATTGCTAATCCATTAAATCTACGAGTCTGTTTTTTTCAGAACAAAATTAAAATCCTGTTTGACTATAGTTTTACTACAATATTCCTACAGCTGCTGAATCAGGGATGGGAGAAATCAGGTTTTTAAAGCCCATCCCAGTTGTATATATTGCATAGTTTTTTTTATAAACAATATCTTTTACTTGGGTAAATTTAAAATACGGTATATAAAATATGAAAAAATTAAATGCTAAATAAACAAACACTCGTGAAATTTTGACAAATTATTTAAAATATATCCAAATAAAAAAATTATTTTATACTTTAGCGCTGTGTTACTGCACTTTAATATAATTATTCAGTCTTAAAAGTTACTATTAAATACTTTAGTAACATATCGGGCATAGTTTAAATATAATTAATTACGTCATGTAAATAAAATAAACAGAGTAACAGCTGATTCTACATCTATTCTATTAACATAGTTAGTATGCATAAATCATTACCGTAGGGATTGAAAGTAAACAATCATTGACCCTAACAGAGAGGTACGAAAATCTGACCAAGTGATCTAACTACAAGATATTGGTATAAGAAAAATAGAAAATTACGATGACCGTAATTCTAATACATATAAACAAATAAAAGGTACCGGTATTTCATTGCTGTAAATAAAAGTACGGTATCATATGAAGTTTAGCGGTCCCAATATTTTAAATTGTTTTCGCGGGCCGTCCGAAAACATGCGTGGTCTGAATAAAACGCACCTTCTGCTGTTGAATCTATTTAACTAATCGAAATAAAGTGTGTTATTACCTGTTGCTTCTTAGCTTCTGACAGCGTGAGATCTTCGGTCGAGTTCTTAGCTGCAATTCGTTCTTTAGGATAAACTGGAGGAGGACCTATCGCGTAAGACATGGGTTGCGATACTGGAGGAGTATTCATATACGAATGCAAAGTCTTCGATCCTATTTGACTAGAAGACACAGATGGTTGGAACGAAAAACACGAGCTATTATTCTGTGTCTGTTGCGAAGAAGAGCATGCATTGAAGGTGAATATTTTGGGAGATTTGCTGTTGTTTGACTCTGGTGACGAAGGAATATTATGGTTCACGGAAGGTAACGATTTGTATAGGATGTTATGCACCGCCGTCATTCCATTAGAAGACACTACTGACGTAGGAGAGTAGGCGGGACCACCATTCGCTTTGGGAGATTCCTAAGATAAAATAACACTCATATAAAATAATACTCAACTACATATTAATTGAGACAAAGTGATTAAAATAAATGTCCCTATATGAACCAACTCAATATAATCCTACTTTACTCAAGAGTCCCACACTTCCAAATTGTGGTGATTAATGGTCAATAGAATAGATACGGTATCAATGATGAGTTAATCATATTGTTTAATTTTCTATAAATACATGAACTTTGATATGTTTATAAGTAATATTATAGTCTGAAATCTATACGTTCAATGGCGTATTGATTGAGCTGATGAAAGCTTTGTCCATTTGGGTATAAACAGAAGACATGACACCCGATAGCAGAGAAAGGTAACAAGTGCTACAGTATTTATAGTCTATAATCTAAACGGGACTGTTAACGGATTGTTAACAGTCCCGTTTAGATTATAAGCAAGTAGTATTTCGATATATACTTGAAAAGACAATCTTTCGTGCAGTACCGGCATCTGTAGAAGAAAGATTCCTTACCGCTTCTGACTTTGTGTAAATATATTCACCGATATAACTCCCACTCGATTGTACCACGGAAGGGGAATAGGCAGCATTGCCACCTTCAGATCTTGGAGGAACCTGTAACAAAGCAAATATATAAATGTTTTAAATTTTTCGTAAATAATTACCGTATATCGTGTGCATTGTATTAAAAAAAATTAAAAAAGTACTCAACAATTCTAACGATCTGGGACCGCTTATCATTATAATGAATAGCATCTTAAATAGATTTGTACCTTACGACCCTCGGGTCTTTGAAGTTATATTGAATTAATAAAAATTGTGGCTAGTAGAAAATTCTTTTGAAATCTAAATTGGATCATGATCAGCATAGTTAATTATCATATTTGTGAAGACTAAATTATGGATTCAGTACGTAGATATTCTTTAAATTGTAACAAATATCGGTACCGTACTACGTATAAAGTGCAATATGACTCAAATCATGATAAAATAAACAACAGATTTTAGCTTTCACGCATTAAAAACTAAAATCACCCACCGTGTGTATTAAACTGTGTTCAGGAAATACCATATCTTGAATTAATAGAATAGAAACTGACGATAATCTAAACATAGTTGATTTGTTGAGAGAAACATTCCTGGTCATATTTCTTGAGGTTTAATGTCCATATTTTGATATATAAGTAAAGAAACAATAGCTACTTTACATAAGTCATAGACAATGTACTTATAACAATATATATAGGAATGCATTTATTTCTCTTAGCTTTTATATTCTTATCGATGTTATAGGGCGTACCAATGTAAAGAACCATATAAGACTTTATATTTGACCGTTGCTATTATTCATCACTAGGTTTAGACCCTAGGGCCACTATCTTACCAGTTTTACAATACTGTACATATTCGAGATGTACCGGTGCCGGTTCCTAACAAAAATGCCAGTGCTGGTTCCAAATTGGGTGACCATTTATTAAAAACCGGGACAATATATACCGTAGCTATATGAATAAAATACTTAAAATGGAAGAAATTTGGTAATACAGTTAGCATAGAACTGTCTTTAGTATATTTATATTGGATTTTACTCATTTTACTAATTATTGAAATGAAATTTAGAATAAATAAATTCAATTTTATTAGTTTGTTTGACATAACTCATAGTTAAGGTTCATACATCAAATATTAATTAAGACATATTTCCGTATGTACCGATACTTTACAGTTTACACCCGATCTCAATCAGAATAAGAATCGATTTATTTATGAAATTAACACTGATTGGTGTTCATACGCAGTTGAAGGTTTTCTATTGGTGGACGATAGTTTTGACTAGTCTATTCTGATCCAGATATGTTTCATAGTGGACACGAAAATACGCCTTTAGTTAATAATATAGGCCTATCAAAGAGAAGATGAATAATTTCAGCAATATATATATATAAATTCCCAATACCTACCGTACGGTATATAATTTATTAATAATATGTGAGATTGGTAATTGATTTCATAAATAAAACAATCTATATATATATACCAGTATATGAAATTGAGTTTTGACCCAGCTATATCCCAAATATAGAGTTTCAAAGCTCATTCAAATCAGGTTTAAAGACAATTTTACTTTACTAGGTATATTGTATTTTCGGATCACCTGAAGGAACTCCCCACAAAAGTCATCACCTGAAGGAACTCCCCACAAAGGAATTT
>JAJNBT010014113.1:0-23594 GCA_028455955.1 Notopais sp. p TS-2021 | reverse complement strand
AATCAATAAATAGGTTCGTTAAACATTATACGTATTTACATGTGTATTATAAAACAGGTCTGGATCGGAATAAGAATTCTTTTATTCAATAAATTGACTCTGATTGGTGTTCATCAGCGGTTCAAGGTTTTCTATTGGTGGATAATATTGGTGGACAATATTTTAATCAAGATCAGTTTTATAGTTGACGCGAAAATACGCCTATTATGTCCGTTGGACGTTATATGTGTGTTTTTTTTGCACACATTCATCATTTACCCATAGGATATATGCCTCTACTCGTTTAAAACAATATTAATATTTATTTATTTATTTTCTAAAAGTCCCCTCTAATTATTCGTTTATTTATTTATTACATATTCTATACATATTTATTCTTAAACGGAATTAATGATTAAGTAATAATATATAATCTTTATTTTCTTGCATATACGTGAGACAATTTTCCTACGGGAGATATTATTACAGAAGATATTATCCGAGGGAGGATTATGTAGAATTTATATTACGCACGTTTAATATTAATCCTCTTATTTTTAATCCAGTCTTAATTCAAGTCTCGTGTAACGATTTATGTAATTTCTCTTCTTCATTTTGCCTTAATTCAGGATCGTGAATTTGTGTTAAATTTCTTGAAGCAGAAGTAAATTTTGATAGAAAGTTTCATATGTAAAATATTACAAAAATAAATTATTATTAGTTTATAAACATATGTGAATAAACTTGAATTATTTTTAAATACATAATATTAGAAATAAATTGATCAAAATGTATGTGTTTATTTTTTATATAGTATTTTATGTTGTTTTTTTTAATTACTAGAAAAACGCTTAAAAAAATAAAAAATATTACATTTTCAACCGTGTATATAAGGCGAAAGAATTTGTTAATCTCAATAAGTGCTTTACAGCTGTTCTTTTAACGTATGTTTAAAGGTATTGGACCTCCAGAGCTTAATTTTGGTGTCCGCCTCATTCTATTTCAAAAGATGACACCGAAATTCTATTTAAAAATCGATTCTTCAAAATTCACCGATGACCTAAAATAATATTTCAACAGACTGGTGAATCACACTTGAAAGTACACCGGTTGCGGTTAATGATAATGGAAAGACTATTTAACGCCCGGTTAACACCTGGACTTGCATATTTCTCACATCTTTTCAACCATTTAACATCTGCGCTTCACTTAATGAACTAGACAGACCGATATAATATATAGCTATTTAGCCAGTTATTATATATATTAATTATAAAATATATCGATCATATTAAATCTAAAGGCTTTCTATATTTACTTAATTTGCAATTTAAATATTATAACTTTATTAATGTGTTGATTTTGTATAATTGCATGACAAATTATCCAAATCTTCAGTTTAATTGACGAGTTCATTTTTCTTTTTCTAGAACCGGTACCATTTTTATAATATGTCAGTGTACAAAATTTCTGACTAATTATGTTATATTTCATATTGTTTTCTATCATAGGTAACTAATGTATTTTAATTTTTCTAATAAATATTTATCATTAATTTCTCAATTCATTTCAAAATTCGAATTTTCAAAATTTAAATGATTTAATTTTAAGCCAAGTATTCGAATGTGAAGGAAATTAAATTACAATTTCATAACATCAATTTATGTTTCCTCAAATTATTAATCCTACAACTACCACTACAATGTCCCAATGGATAAAGTGATAGAATTACCAATTCTCTTTCCATGAATTTTGGTCCTTTTAGAATACATTATTTGAAATTTAATTAAGTTTTAGTTTTTATTATTTCAGTTTTCAATAAAATATTTCTAACTGAATTTACAATATTATATTTACTAATTAAACATGTAATAATTTTTTGAAGTCCATTTTTGGTTTATATAATAAACGGGGGCGTACTCCCTAACCAAGAATATTTATTTGAGAGTCAATGAAAAGTGCCTCAGATAGGCTCGAAAAATGTAAAGTCAAGCACGCTAACTTCTACACCAATCTACCGAGTTGAGAGTGTTCATTTAATTATATTCTCATGGGGGATAGTGAGAGTAATAAACTGATAATTTTCTATAAATTGTTTTAAAATTATTTTGATACGTTAATTACTATAATTTTTTAAACTCATTCTCTAAAAATATAAATTATTGTTCGATATCAAAGACGGACAATGAAATTAGCAACAAAATTCCAGAATTGTACGAAAAATATATAATGTATTTCTGTAACATGCAAATAATTTCATAAATAATTATCGAGAAATCGTACAAAAAATATGTTTCAATGATACAATTTTGACCATTACGATATAGATATTACTTGTATATTTATATATTTAATTGAAAATTTAATCAATATCGAGTTCCTTATCTTATATATCGATAAGATATATTTTTCAAATAATTCTTATATATATCAGATGACAGCCTTAATACAATATACTTAAATATCGTACTAAGTCTTCCTATTCTAAATTTATATCCGAGATTCTATAGAGAGAAAAATAAGAATCTCATGCACGGATATTTGTGATATTTTATGTATGAGAGAAGGGAGGAGGTTCATTTACGGCATAAATATTGAGTGCGAAATTGTATTTTATGTCACCCCCAGCTAATATTAACTTTTGTTAGGTCGATTTCTGGATATTTTATGTTACAGAAACCTTAATAAAAACATACTTTTTACAGTACAATTTATCGCTGATTCCCAAAATGAAATTTTCTTTTGTTCGAATGAAAAAGTTAAAAGATTTTAAAGTTTGGAACAAAATTAACAAATCAATGAGATTGAACCAATAGAATTTATTTATATTTTTATAGATTTTTTTATGTGGAGATAAAATATTTTTTAAGCAATAATAAAAATATATCGTATGGAAATGAGTAACCTAGAATTACATCTCTTATTATTCTAATCTAAGTTGAAGGTCACTACGTCATTGGATAAATACGTATGACCTATGACCTATAGCATTGTCAGATACTGATGATATAGGTAATGGAAACTTACTTAAATCAATATGTGGTTATATCAAGCAGGCTGAAGATCACGGTGCCTATACGGTGTCAATATTTTTACGTATATTTTATTTAGTGCAATAATTACAATGTTTAAGTTGTTAGGCTATTGTTTATTTTAGCTGTATTTATTTTAATGAAATATTTGTTGGTATAAATGTCTGGTCTGAAAATGTCATGGATCAAAAAGTTTTACGACCTTTATTTTGAAACTAGAAATGAAAATCAAGAAATAAGAAATACCAAAATTAATGATATATTTCTTGCGAATCGAATGATTTGTGTTGTTTACAGACTCGTTTACAGACCCGGATGATTGTGTCATTTACAGTAATTTCTTCAATCTGTAAGAAAAGAAGATCAATGTGGAGAGTTCTAGATATATTCCGGGGCATAATTTAGACCCCATCAAAGAAAAGGAAAAAGTCAGCCTCCGTACCTCCTGCCGCGTCAGAAGATTAATAACAGAGTTTTTCTTTTGTGCTTCGAGAAGAGAAAAATGGTATCTTCAGAAAGGACAAAAGAGTTCTTCATGCGTATTTTCTTCATTTCAATTTCAATGCCCCTGGAATATATATATATTTATGCACAGTTATATTGACAAGACGGCTATCTACGTAGTAATGACATATACATTTAGAGTAGTTCGTCTAATTAAAGAATATCATTAAGGAATGAACGATACAGACGAATTGAGAGCTATCGTCTGAAGAAGATTTCTAACTTTCATCCACTGAGATATTATCATTAAAGAATAAAACATCCGTTTATAATAAATACGAAAAATATTCAGATTCAACTGGACAATTAATTTAACATACAATAAAATCAGACATATTCTTTTGAAACAAATGAAATATTCACGAATTTAACATAAATGTGAATATACTGTAGACTTCCTTTTGTTTTTTTGAGAAAGTAATGAAGTTTTGTTTTTTGAGAGAGAAATTAAGTTTTCTATCTTAGGAAAGCAATGAAGTTTTTTTTTTTGAGAGAGATGGGAAGTTTTGTTCATTGAGAGAGAAATTAAGTTTTGTTTATTAAGAGAGAAATTAAGTTTTCTATCTTTGGAAAGCAATGAAGTTTTTTTTGAGAGAAATGTGAAGTTTTGTTTATTGAGAGAGAAATGAAGTTTTGTTTATTAAGAGAGAAATGAAATTTCCTGTCTTGGGAGAGCTAAAAAGATTTTAATTTATAGAATTAAATTTCTTAATAAAAATATTTTAAATTTCTATATATTAATATTGAAATATGCAGAACTAATATTCTGATTACGAGACATAAAATATCAATTGAAATGATCCATAAAAAGCGGATTCAATATTGTCTAATTGATTGAAACTTGAGTTCTGAAATGACCTACTTATCTTTTATGATTCAATATCCGGCAGTCAATAAATCCGGAATTGTTTCTTCCACCGGCAATTAAGCAATGGCATAGTAAAATTAATTGTTGTTGCCGATATTATTGCACCTCTTTAGTATATTAATTGAAGATATATTTTAATAGGGAAATAGGTACATTAATGTGTTAATTTTATAATAAAGAAATATCTCGATAAGTAAGAAATATCTTATATTTTTCAAAATTATTTTTTAACGTTGTTAATTGTTTGAATATAAGTTTATTTAAGTATCATATTGCATAACGTTTATTTCTGTAATTTGCTGTATTTTCGTACGTACTATAAACTATTCTATTTTAGAAAAACGTAGGCAGAAATCTTTCCCACCAATAGCATTCTTTCAAATTCTGATTCACACCAATAAGAGGTGATTCCGTCGATAAAGCGATTCTTAGTCCGATGCAGATTATATACAAAGAAAAGAAGAAAATTCTATTCATTTCTAATAATCTGAAATTGAAATCCGTCCCTGTGTTTCTATTGTATTTTAAATAATAAAATAAATATTTATCATCATCATCATTATTTTATTTATTAGAAAATATTAATTCTTTCTTAAAATGAATTCCACAAATTATGTTGAGGAACAACGTTTGAAACAGAAACGTCAATATTTTATAAAAAATATGCTGACCGTTTTTACGTTTTTAGTTATCAGAAGCTACAGTAGTTATTAAAATCGATAAATACAATTGTATGATACAATTCTGATTTTTAAATCATATATATATTAATTTGCATACCGTTAATTTTATCATCACATTTAACATATTCGTCAAGATGATAAAAAACCTGCAGTTCATAAAAACTATCTTAAAAAATTAAAAGTTCATAAAAATATACAATGATATCTTTCCCCGTGTCAAAAAATATTATTCATCAATGGTTCACTTTATAATATAGTGAAGAGAAACTCCCCTTAAAGATATATTATAGGAGTTCAATGAGTAGAAAATCCACAGGAGGAAACAATAGGTCAAAGAAAAATCCTTGCAAAGAATTGTTCAAGAAGTAGGGGAAACTTACAAGAAATTCAATCTTCCCTGCAGTAGCAACCACTTTTCCCTTAAGTTTTAGGCTTATAAGTATATATATAGCATCCATCGGTGAATAAAAATTAATATTAAAGAAAAGATATATATTAATTAACAAAAATCTCATTCGTGTACTGTTTAAGTAACTAAAAGTTAAGTCTATGGATAGTTTGTAATTTAAATAACTTAAATTTAAATAAAAACGACGTAATTTCATTAGCATTGTTTAATTAAAATTGTGTATTCTATTTAGTTATAATTGCATTATGCATCGTGTTTAATATTCAGCAATTGTTCATTTGCATAATTAGAAATCGCTGTAGCCTATATAATAATAAACTGATCATGGATAACAGTAATGGATATATGCATCCAATTACGGTTAACATTGCTTCCATAAATGAATCAAGCTTGAAAACACTTCTCTTATTGGTTTTAACGTAAAACATGTGAATTACAAATATATTTATTATAATATTGTTTAAACTGATATGTAATTTATATTAAAACAAAATTGTTAGATACTGAAATATAATGAAGTATAAATTAAAATTTATAAACTTAGATAAAGCGACATGAGAATCCTTGAAATTAGTTTAAATATTCATGGCGGAATCTTTTGAATAGTTAAAATTAAGATTAGAAAAACATTAAATAAAATGTTTCAAACTATTCAAAATAAAATTATTGTTATTTCTATATAGGATATTTTTATTACTTCATGGAACAATCGCTATTTTATTACACCACACTAGATCAATTTGTCGGTTCTACTTTGGTATGCGATCTACACGCCAAGAAACTAATTGTTCCTATTGCAGACATTTTTTAAAACTTCTACTAATAAAAAAGAGCTCTCTGAGTCTTAAAAACCTAACCTAACCTATACTTGTTTCATGTAGTCCAAAATAAATAAAATATACTATGTAGAACATATACCGAAATAAAATTTGTGCGTTGTAGATCATATTGGCTTGTAGATCGGATACCAAGGTAACACCAATTTAACTTAATACAACACCAATTTATACCATGCAGAACCAGTATCATCTTTATATTATAACACACGTATAGTTCTATATTATATATATATATAAGAAATTGTTATTTTACAGGGACGATGATAAAAACAACCAACAAACTCAGATATATGAAACTTTTGTCATTTGTCTAAGCAAGAAAGACTTGCAGAATCTGATCATGGATCAACTTTGGTCAAAGTCATTGGCCGTAAGACAAATAAGGAGATTGAAAAACAAGCAACCAAAATATATATGTCATCACAAAATATAAGTCAAAGATTGAAGATAAAAACAATAATTGTATATAATCATAGATTATAAATTGAAATATAACTTCATTTTCAGATATAATAACGCGAATAATTCCAAATATTCAACATGTGTGTGCTTGTTCAAATAATCATATGGATTAATTTTATATCTAGGATGATTACTTTAAAAATTGAAATATGACTAAAATAAATATAATAGATTAATAATAACGACAGTATAATGAAACAAAATACTTTATGAAATATTACAAAAGAAATGTATATTTATTATAATATTTAATTCCACTTATTAGTCATGAAAATTACAATTTCATGTCAAATAAATTGACACGTTACTATAAATGAACAATGAAAAATGTTCGTGAAATGACACAGACTAAATTATCCAACAAGAATTAAACTCAAAAATTTGAAAATTACTCGATACCCAAATATAACAGACTTCTACAGTATATAATGTATACATTTCTATCTGATTCATGATCGTGTCTGATACAATATAAAAATAAGTATAGGTGTAAATATATCCTAATGATCAATATACTAATACGACAAATTACAAACAATGGTTTCCATAATGATAAATTTATTGCGCTAATTAACCTCCATTAACTAAAAGGTATTAGTAGGAATCTCACTTAAGCCTTAAAAGGTGTATCTGTTGGTGAATAATTTATTCATACGGCTCGTAATGAGATTTCCAGTACAGTTTCTTCCCTTTTCATTATCTTCGTTGGGTTTCCTGGTTATATTTATAACCACAGTGAGTCTATGTTCAAATTTATAACCCCAATCTTCATACATTTCCTCTATCTAGATTTCTTAAATTAGTTCCGCTATATCTTCATCAGTTCATTTTATTATAATAATGTTTTCTGTTAATCAACTAATGTTTATCGTTTTCATTAACAGTCTTTGTTGTTTATTTAACCATAGTCTTTGTTGTTTATTTAACCATAGTCTTTGTCTTATTTGAGTCAACAACCGCTTGAAACGAATAGTAAACTCAGCGAAATTACCGAATCCTCATTTCTGGAAAAGATAAAAAAAACTTAATTTCAAGAGAGAGAAATTTCACTACCAGTAATAAAAAGTTAGATTAAAAAAGCATCAGCTGCATTCACTTATAATTAGCTTAATAAAAAAGAATTGCCCTTGTTGATAATTATATAATTAATGTCTTATAATGTGCAATTAACTGCATTCTAAGGCTCAATAAATACAATTTATTTGAAAATAACAATTTACAGAATTTATTAATCATTTGTGAGGGAATTTTTAATCCGGTAGCAATTATTTAATGATTTATTTGTTCTATCTCTAAGCGGAAAATATGAATAGATTAGTTTGGCACTGCCAGTGCCTATTACTACAGGTGTCAAAGAATAAATCGTTGGGTGCCAGGTGATGATCGTAAAATTTATTTTAAATCTAAATTAATTAATCACAGCATTCGAATATTATTACTATTCCTTTTATATAAAATAATAACAGATGTAAGTAATTATTTCAATTCAATTGTGAACAATACATCAATATAATAATTATATTTTACACTTTCTGTTATTAATTCATTGAAATAAAAGATTTTTAATTAAATGTAATTAAAACAGTAATTACATATTTTAATAATTAAGAAATATCGTAATAGTATAATTGATATTAATTGTATATTTAAAATAAATTAATATTAATTGTATATTTAAAATCAGTTAATATTAATTTGTATTAATATTTATGATTATTAACTTTTTCTTATCATTCATCATTTCTAATAATCTTTGAAAATCTGAACAATTCGTTAATGCTCCGTAATCTTTCTCACGTATAATATATTCACGTGAAAATATATCGTATTAACGTATCTCAGAATGCAAATAACCCATAATGAGATTTTAATTATATCCTCGAAGCCAGCCACATATATCAGGTCCACAATCGTCATCCGTAAAACTTAAGACTTGTTGTTGAGTAGTTACGATTAGAATTTTGAAGAAATTTCCATACTAATTTATGGAGTTATTTGGTTGAAAAATGTAGTTTATAAATAGGCTTTGTTAATTAATGTATATTTAATCTATAGATAGATACTTATTAATATATATCGTATTTATACAATATTTGTTAAAAGTAGAATGAGTAGAAGAAAGGTTATTAAAATGTATAGTCTAGTTGAAAATAGAAATACAAAAAGTCTTTTAAACTCGTATGTTAAAACTGCTGCCAACATAAGGTAAATTCCACATATAAAATGTCACAAAGGCTGAAAATTAAAACATTTTTATTTTTCAAATCATAATTTTCAACATAAATTTTTCTGATTCGTATTATTATTTTGAGTGCGTGTCGAGTTTATATTTGGAAATATTTATTCGTAAAAGTCGATTCTAATAATGTCAATTATTGAATTATACGAATTAAAATAAATCAATTTGCACCTAATTCTGAATATTTATAACGTATGACTGTCTACCACGAGATTTGATTCTTAATCACGTGGTATAGCTTAAAAAAGTATTTTTATCATTGTAATGTATGAGAATTTCAGTTATTTATTTTACCACGGTGCATGCAAACGACTCATTAGTCATTACGAACTTTGGAAATATTTCAATTGCAAGTTCCTTAATGTCGATAAAAACTTCTTCCTTATTTTCTTCCATGTTGAGATCGATTGGAGCAAAGATCCGTGATTAATCACTTTAAGGAAATCCTCAAATATGAATTGAAAATGTATTTATTTCATCAATTTCTTTCGTTGTAATATTAGAAAATAAAAATATCAAAGATATTAATACAGTGAGAATATGACAGGTATGTTATAATTATGGTTCAAATAAGAAAGATAAGAACTATTAATTCTTTAAATCAAAATCTGTTATCTAAAATATCATAGAATAGTAGTTTCAATACTGTCTGTTTGGTTTATTTTCCCACGGAAGCAAACAAGAAATAAAAGCAAATTATCTGATAAATTTATAGTCAATAATTACTATAATAAAATAATTTTCTTTTAATTAATTAAATTTGTCATTTGATAAATTTTAATGTTAATAAATTATTTATTTTAGTGTGAGTAACTTTGGATACTAAAAAATAATTATGGACTTGATTCACTTTAGTGTCAATAAACTGTGACACTAAATGTTATAAATAAACTAATAATTAAGAAACTTTAGGGACACTAATCGTGTCATAAATATATAGAGTAGAATTCGGAGAAATAAAAATCGCTTCGGTTTATGAATTAACGATTCCAATTATATTTCTGCCGATAAAAAGTGGTTTATTCTTAAATCTTTATTAATATTCCGGTGCATAATAAACAAACCAATCAATTCATAAATTACCTGTTTTAGTTCTCGTTAATTGAAAGATTAAGAGACTAAATAATGAGAAATGAAGAAAGAAACAACTTTTATTTTGATTTCAAATTTAATACAAATATCCTTTCGACGCCATGTTGGATTGGTTTTCAAGAAGAATTTATAATAAATATTTAATATTCAATCGGATTGGCTGTTTGCAAACAATAATTTTAAAATTAATTTATTTAGAATACGTTTTGAATCTGGTTTATTTGACAATAATAAATTAGTAACGTATGAAATTCACACATGATTGTGTCCTTACAAATATAACAATATTTTCAAAATAAATTGCATCAACTTGAAAGGAATTTGAACATAGAATACAAATATTTGTCAGTGTGTGGACGTATAATAAAATTAATTTTATTGCCAATAAAATAGCATCATTTTAATAATTTTATTATGATCAAATAGTGAATAAGGAAGCGAGTAGGCGGTAGACGTATATATACGTTCGTGTGATCTACATATCCTATCTGTATCGAAGTAACAATCGATTTATTGAAGGAGTCAATCCCTATTTACTTATTTATTTGTTGCAAATATACAATTACAATTGTTTCGTTTCATGCATGTAACAGGTAAATGGCTATAAATACATAACAATGGTAATGTTGAAAAATAATTTTCAATACCGCTACCTATAATGCAACAGTTTATGTTTCGGTACATATAAGTAAGATGCTGTATAATGTTGGTAAAATGAAAAATGATGACAGAAACCAAAACAGCTGAATGCCAATATGAAACAGCTATTTATATACTACATATGATATAACAGAGCACTGTTAAGCATCAATATGATATTTAGCGGTGAAATATTATTACATTAAAATTTAACATATTTTAAGCGATCGATTTATGTAAGTGAGTCTGTATATCAGGACAATATTCCTGAGGAAAATATCCCACGTTGGACAATATCCCGTAGGATAATATCGCCCACAGAATACAATATTCATGTAAGGATGGAATGTTATATAAAGGTTGATTATTTCTTCATTAATTGATTATTTAGCTAATAATCTTCCTTCTTTAGGAATAAAGTATTCGGTGATATTGGCCTGGAAGGTATTGTTCTGCGGGATATTGTTCTGCGGGATATTGTTCTGGGGGTATTGTCCTAAGTTCGATATTAATGGCAAACTGAAAAGTATTTCTGAACGATAAAGTTTTATAATATATATTAAATGGACTATTATTGACTGCAGCTAAAACTAGTAAACATCAAATCAAAATAAAAAAAATATTTACATATGCAAATAAAATGTAGTGTCAGTGCACATTGTCTTCATATCAGTTATATAAATAGATAAAAAGCATTTTTGAAAAACATTATTATATTCAGTATTTAGTATTTGTACTTTCAGATTATATAGAATAACTTACCATTTGAGCCATTTGTACTCATATGGTATCACAATAATATTTTATTACTAACTGTTCTTCTATGAAAAAGTAATTGTGGTTTATAATGAACAGTCCATATATAAACTGTAGGTCCCATATAAACAATCAAAGATAATTAAATTAGATTAATTAGAATATGTTGATTTAATGTAAAAAGTAATATATATATATATATATATAATTAAGCGAAATTATTATACCCAGTTGAAATTAAATTTATCGTTTAGAACAAAAATACCATAGACATAATATTGTTGCAGATGGAATATTAAAGATTTTGTTTATTTTTAATTCTATCAAGGCAAGTGGCTGAGAGTCACTTTTTCCGCTCGAATTTGTACTTCATCTATCTACACTGGAATTGGTTTAAAGTTGCAGACTCGTTACACTTAGGCTATATGATCAAATAGTAAATGACATGTCATAACTTAACATTCAATCGTTTCCGAGTATTATGTAACCTTATATCATATTCGTACAGGCAAAAATAATGTATGGCATTGAATAATCGGTTTTGAAGATAGTAAATTCAATGAGGAAGTTGCAATGTGTCTTTTAAATTTATTATGCGGAGTCTGGTGCTTTTGTCCTAACAAGACAAAAACCTCCAAGGAAGGTAGCCTCCGACTTTAATTGTTGAACGTATGAACAACATAAATTTATACCATTGAGTGATGGCTTTTGAAAATTGTAGTCAATGAAAAAGTTCTAATTTTTATTTTAAATTTATTAGGTAGAGTCGAGTGCTTTTACTCCAACTCCATACCTTAATCAAATATTTCAAATCTGATTATTGCAGCATGTTGGCCCGACCTCAAACTATAAGAATTACTCTAAGATTGTTTTTTGGTTAGAATGATACTGGAATTAATTAATTTATTCATTTATTGTCTATTGTCAAGTAATAGTTAGGCCTGTTAGGGTCTGTTGTAAATAAGAGCGCATTTTAAGATCATTATTCACATGTAGATTCTATTTTATAAACCTGTTGACAAAAAGAAAAACTTTGAGTCAAGAATTCAAACAAAAGCAATTTCATACAGTAATTCAAATTATAAAATTACAATCAATGCATAAACATAATTACAATATCCCAAAGCAACATAATGAAACTAGACAAATGATCAAGAACATCGTGAAAACTGAGTATAATATATTTTAAATCAAATCCAAAATATGATAAATCCAGACCGACTGTGATTAACAGATTATCACAAGTGGAAAATGAATATTGAGGAAATACAAGATAAATAATAACACAATAATAAAATAATCGCACCTTAGTTAATGCCAAAACGAGGTTGGTCATATTTTTCAAGTAAACGTACAACAATGGTATGATTTAATATCTAATTTCTGTCAATGTAAATTAGAAAGCAGAAGAGAGAATTTCACTAGCAACTCAAAAAAGTGCATACGTACAGGCTTTTACCGTATCCGAAGCTGATTTTTCTGTTTTCTTCAATAAAGCAAACCATAAAAACATATAAAAGATTACTTAATTGATTTTATAATGTCACTTTATATATGAGATATTAAAGTTTGCAAGAAAAAAAAGTTGCGCAAAGAATGACCTCCACAAACTTCTGGTATTCTGGAAAAATAATTGTACCTGAACAACAATTGATAAACCACATGAAAGAGTTATAACTAAGACATATTCATACCAAAATAGATAGAGATACATCATCTACTCATAATAAAAATTGAATTTACGAAATATATTTATTCTATTAAAGTTTATTCGCATTAGTGTTTTAGTTTGTATTGAAGAATTGAAGTTTTGATTTTGTAGTTCAATTTCTTTATAATTTCAGTACATACATTAAAGTTGCTCTTCTATATTAATAAAGCATTGCATTATTTTACTTGACAATTTACCATTATTTGTAAAAATAAACAATAATAAAGCGTTATCAATATTGATTATAGCAGAGTAAATTATTTTTATTCCAACTATTAATGTAATAATAGTATTCCTATCTCTCATAAATGAGATGAGCTGCTATAGATTACTTTCATCGATTTTATTACGAGAATTATAGTAAAAAATGTAATCGATTACGAAATAAAGGAATAAAATAATCGAATGTTTGCCATTTGTTGGACTAGATTAGATAAGTATTTTCATATAAAATACTGAAATAATATTAAAATTTTGCAATCGAATAATTGGACCCCTTTTATAGCTTTTGTAATAAATTTCCCTCTGATCTTATTGATAAACATTTCCCCTCTAATAAAGTCTAAAACTGACCCCCCACTATAATAAAGGGGAGAATTGAATAGGGAGGACAGGAGATAAGGTCTCCGAATTTAAATCTTTTGTTACAGAGACTGTAGTTCAGTAATCCCTCATTAATTTTTAAGGTAAAATAATGCCGAATGACTTGAAAATAAATACAAAAATAATGATAAGTATTTATTTTTTTCATTAACTTGAAATAAAAAATGTCTGTTTATTCTGGAACATTTTGAGAAAATCAACAAACGCTTTTCTTTAATAAAAAGTCTTTTATGATAACACTTTTGATGTTTTTCCGGTACAAAATTAATTAAAATTAACCTGTATTTACCAACAATGTCTACAATTTTCGCTCAATATAATTTTGGAAAATTTGCATTAACGCATCCATGATTTTGGACTACGAACGATAGGAAAATTTTAGCTCTAATTTATGGCGGAATATTATCGGAAAATTTACCGAATTCTATTATCTATATTAAGTGAATGCAAATAAATAAATAATATATTCCATCCTGCCATTGTTCTGGTATATAACCACAAATCAATCGTATATATAATTGAAATGAGACTAGATTCATTTCTATGGACCAAAATTGTGTCCCCGGTTTCATCACACAGACGAGATAAGCAATGGGTGTAAGGTTAATTTATAGAGTTCAGATTATCAATGCATCTCCCCTCAGCGTAAGATTTAATCACTGCTTTCTTTGATATCTATAGAAATGTACATCGAAATGGTCAACTAGTCTAACTGTTTCAGAATATGTAAAGTAGATACGTTGAATTAAATCGATTGTTTGTGCGCGCGCGCGCCCATTTTCAAATTAAAAATAAATCTGTAGCAGTTGCCATAGCGATATCTGATAACCACATGTAGAATTACAAGCCTTATGGTCATCTCTGTAAATAGATTTATTTTCCCTCTAATTACAATGTTAACAACTGTATTAATAAAGCAGTATTTTGTTCCCCAATGTTTTAATCCTAATTGCAAAACATACATACTATATTACACAATACACATGTTTTAGCACAGCTGTAATGATAGATTTTGTATATGAATACACTTGTATTTATAAATATATATTCATTTATTTAAATCAAGTGAACTGAATATATTATTAAATTCAATTTATATATAATTTTGCTATAGGCACCTCATTAGTGCCTATAATAATTTCGCGATAATTTATATTTAATGAATAAGACCGCACCAAAAACACAAACTTGACTTTAAAATCATGCAAATTAAAACTATCTTTGAATTTACGCACCGTGGGAGAAAATAAAAATTGAAATAAAGAAGATTCTCTTCATTCTCGAAAAGATTACTCGCATTCTTATATTTTAGAGCAGTTTATATAGGTAAAATATTATAAATCCTTATTTGATATATATACGTAAATTTTTAAAAAATACGTTAAGTAATTTAGCTTAGGCACCCCTAAATGCTCGGCTTTTTACGTCCGATTTTAAAAAGAACCGCAGCTGCCGATGACACAAACCCAACAAAGGGATACGACCCTCGTGTCAAAAAAAGTCACAGAAGTCACTAATTGACGTCAACTTCTGGAGAAGTGACTTCTAATTTTTATAACAGAGATGAGACAGAAAAACAATTTAGATTTTGATCATATTTTCAGATATTTTTTTGCGCGTCAATTTTAATAACGATATCATTATATATATTTTTTGTTTTTCAGATTTCTTTATAGAGAGTTAATTTGCTTCATTTTAAGATATTTTACAAGAAAAATTGTTAATCTTTGTCAGATGTAAGTTTAATGGTAGTTTAGATTTGTATCTCATTAGATATCTAATAAATTATAGCTTTATTCGAGGAAATATATTTTCAGTTTACTTTGAATTCTCAAAATATGTCAAATAAATTCATTTTTTTATAAAATGATGTTTCATTAAATAATCTGTAATGTTATATAAAATTGACAAACATTTGTTCGTTTCTTTGTTACTGTACTTCATCTTGGACCACCATAGAATCCTCCCTGTGGAGGATTATATGTTTATGATTATAATAAAATATGTGCCATTGTTTAGTTGGCACTATTACTTTGTGAAGCCTTGTATCTAGTATTACAAAACCCTCCTGAGGATCTAATTTTAGTCTGATTTCAAAAACATTTGTAAATGTAGCATCATAAATTACATTAGTTACCATTAAATTAAATATTTTCGTATATCTCTATGAATTAAATATAAGCATTGATTGTCAATTAATTAATTAATATTGATTTTGGTGACATTTGATTGAAGGACACAAATTCAATCTCTTCGTTGCAACAAAAATCGAACGTGAAAATGAAAAATTTTGAATTCAATTAAACGAATTTTTTACTGAACAAAAATAAAAAAACAACAATTCCTTTGAAACTCTATTTCGGTTCCAATTAAAGTATCGATTAGTCCTTTAAAAATCAGCTAACTACAGTTTTATATTGAGCTTGATAGATTAATGTACTTTAGAATTCGAAATATACAATATACATTTGATTACAGTTCAAAAGTTTGTCCATTCGTATGATATTAATTTATATATATATTTAGTGTGTGTGTACGTATATATATATATGTGTGTATACTTTCGAAAGAAAGGTTATACATGGAAAATGGACAATGATGTTGGATTTTTAGAAAGTTCTCTATGTTATATATTACCGTATCAATTTCTCTAAGATTGTCCCAAACTTATTTATTGATTTCGTTTGGAAAAGTAATTTCAATGGTTTCGTTCATTCTATTATAGTGCAGAGTAGTTTTCGAAAAATACGAAATTTAAAATTGCACTTAATTACTTTATATTATATAGAGACTTGTTCTCAATTATTAAAATATAAGTCACTATAAATAAGAGTTGGTCAACATTTTTTGCCATATTTTATTACACTTAATTAAAATCTCATGAAATGAAATTCAATTTTGATAAATTCAAATAAATAACAATATACAAGAATATCTTTATGAATTCAATATAAATTTACTGTATATGTTTTAGCCACTGTGTATATATAGTATTTACAGATTTATATGAAATCTTCTTTAAATACGCAAAACGAACTAAAGCAATATACGTTTAAATACGAATTTTCAAACTCCTTGATTTTGCAACCTATTTAAGCTGGTCTCGTTGAACGTTATGTTCCGTGCGTAGTTTGAAACTTAAATACATTTTCATTTCAGTCTGTTCTAGCCGTCATCTCCAAAGGCTATAAATCGTTTAGTGTAAGGAGAACTTGTGGTAATATGAAAAATAGCATTTCTAGACAATGGCTTTCATATACAAGTACAATAATACAAGACCATTATACGAAATACATTCGAAATAACTGTATATATATTACCTTAGTAATATTTATATTGCTCAATATATTTTAAGTTATTCATATGATGTCTAAAATTAGGGATACGTTTTCTATTTATATTATTACAAACTGTTTAAAATATCTATTTTTAATCTAAATTTAACGACTCTAAGAGACAGTTCCAGATTAGAAAGAAATATTTCAGCCAAAATTTACTCGAGGCTGATACTTCTGCATAAACTTTTAAATTACTTAAGAAACAATATATTAGGATTTACGATAACCTAAGCACTATTGTGACTATTGTATCGTAAAATGATTTTGATGAATAATTATTTAAACTAATTATAAACTAATTATTTAAAGTAATATTACATACAAGAATTATTTTTCTAAAAATATATCACCAGGAAGAATTGATTTTCGAAGAATTTATCACTTGGAAGAATTGATTTTCGAAGAATTTATCACTTGGAAAAATTGATTTTCGAAGAATTTATCACTTGGAAGAATTGATTTTCGAAGAATTTATCACATCGAAGAATATTGTTTCGCATAATTGTGATTTGAAGAAATTACCGGATACCACCTGTAGTAGTTTTAGAACAGAAAACTATAAGATAAGACACAACTTATCACACTTACCGCCTCGTCACCATAGATTAATAAAAATTACATAGAAAACAATTAATTAAACATACAATTCTATAGTTTGATATCCAGAGATGAATTTTTGGTCGCCTTCTCTGAATTATGCAAACTATAACTGCATGTTTATGGGTTATTAACGGTTACCCAATTGGGGTAAACGATTCATATACAGATTTTATGTCTCGTTTTAGATTTTAACTTTAGATTTAATGGTTCAGATTTAGCTATTTCTATATAATTCCCTCTGTAATAATATAAACTACAGTAGACCCCTATATATACTTACTCATTGAATACAAATCAAATATATTTATCTACTGCATTTGTACGAGTTATAGTAAGTAACTTGACATTGTAAAATGAGTTTTTATTATTTATTTCCTACAATACACAATGACCTTCATGTATTATTATGTATTTTTGTGCTACACGTAAACAGAAGATATCTTCCGCATCATTAAGTTCGGCGATAGTAAAGTATAACTTTCCTCTAGCTATCTTATCACCCTTCTCATTTACAGCGCCGTTAAGACATTTAATGATTCATAATGGCAAAGTTAGGGGTTGAAATGCACTTTTATAGAAATATATTTAAATATAAGACAGAGAATAGGGAATAAATTTATTCATTTCTTAGCATTAAAATTATAAATAGGAATAATTTATTTGTTTTTTTTGGCACAGATTTTCTGGTTTTTGTTTATTTATTTGTTACAAATTGTTTTGATACAGATATATAACAGGTGAATGGTAACAATACATAACAATGGAAATGATGAAAATATTTTTCACTACCAGTACCTATACAGCAATTTATGTATCGGTACATATAAGTAGGATACTGTATTTATATTGGAAAATTATGACAGGAACCAAAACAGCTGAATGCCAACATGCAACAGTTATTTGTATATACTGTAGTACATATTTAATAACAGAGCATTGTTAAGCATCAATATGCATTTTAGCAATGAAATAATATTACAATAAACTTTTACATAGTATATTTTTAAGACTTACTAAGCTACGGGCCTCTTTGGTCGGATTAGGTAGTCTGTTCCGAAACAAAAGAGCATTATAGATAACTGTCTGTTTAAGAATATTTAATCTATAGGAAGAGACATTCTGATATTATTGATGATCTAGTTTCATCCCGTTTATTATCGGAAAAGAGATATTTGTCGCATTTTAATCCTTTGAATATAAAGAGCTGATTGTAATTTATAATTTTTAGAAAATTTATCCATCTTCAAATAATCATTAATATCATCAATCGGTAGAAATTCTGGCTTATGTATTGTATATACAATTTTGTTTTGAGCAATATATATTTGATTCACATGGCTGCGCGCCGCTCCGCCCCATAAAACTAAGTGCATCATGATCTATTATAGGGGTATATAAATGAATAGTATAAACTGATTTCAAAGCTTCTAGAGAAAAAAGTTTCCTAATGGAATAGATGAGATCTTGGTGGTAAGAGAGTCTTAGTTTTAGAATTTAGATTATTATCAATATGTGGTCAAAAGGAACAGTAAGTCGATCATCAATTAACAAGCAAATGGTTACCATTTAAGAAGATTGTAGTCTATTTACACCTTTCTTATGAATAAAGAGCATGCATTTAATTTTAATTATAATAAGTATTTATTTATTATAATTCATCCAGTTAGCGAAAACAGAAAGATCATCATTTAATATATTTTCTATCAAGCATATGGCATTGCCTGATCTTGAAATCACAATGTCATCAGCAAAGAGGTCCGGTATGATTAAGTTTAAGTCATTGATATATAGAAGAAAAAGTAATGAACCTAATACAGAACCATGGGGAACACCATGTTCAACTTCAAGTAACCGGAGGTTGTAACAATAGGCGTATTTTCGTGTGAATTATAAAACCGATCAGGATCGGTACAGATTTATCGAAAATATTGTCCACCAATAGAAAACCTTCAACCGCTGATGAACAACCAATCAGAGTGGATTATCTAAATAACAGTTTCAAGAAATTTGTTAATATTTGAAAGGACTGAGATTGGTCGATAATTGGTTGTAAGTTTTAATAACCCCTTTTTTGGTGACTGGTATTATTCTTGCCGTTTTTAGAATAGAGGGAAAGATGCCATCAGTTATTTAGAAGAAGAAAAAGTGTGGGTGCTATTATATGTATAGGGATTTCATTTGGGTGACAACTTAATGATATTTGTAAGTGACTTTGGTGCAATTTTTGAGAGAAAAAATGAATCCTGGTTTTGAGGGATATTCGTGATATAATTGGATTGGGCTTGACGTAAATTATTCTTTATGACTGACGAAGAATTTGCTAACTTATCATCTGTTTAAATGTTGATGTTTGATAAATTCGGTTGTTGTTCACAATGTGGACGGAAACATCGACAAACAAACTGCGATAATTATAATTTAACTCATCCTAATCAAATCAAAACTAAAATAATATTTAGTTAATTAAACAACATATGTCGGACTATTTTAGATAGACAATATTTAACGTTTCACTATTGAAGATACTTTACTCAAGATCAACCAATGTATTTTTAAACTTTTTATACTGTACAATTTTATGAATCTACGAAAGATTATTACTTATATCACTGTATAATTTTCTTGAATTCAGATATTTTAAAATTCCAAAATGAACATTGTTCATTTTACCTTAACTAACAATACTTCTTTTGCTTTACAAGAAACGTCAATTTTTATTTAACCAGAATATATACTGTCGATATACATAATGGTGTGTCGTTATAATAGGTCAGCTGAGATCATATATTATTATAATTTATTCATGTATTACATTTTAAATATTATATTTTATTTTAAATAATTTATGCTTTATGCTGGAAGTTATCACAAATGCTTTTTCTTATATTTGATGATTTCTTAGTTCTTTAAAAATCATCGAGCATGGATTTTACTGTTTATTAGGTTGAAATAACAATTCAAAATTCGGTTGTTTACCATATATTTGAAAATGGGTAAATTCGTCCATTCTCAGGCTTCTTCATGATTAGTCACCATTTGAAAGATTAACCATCCTCTTTACCGCTTCATGATACGCTATATTCCACGTATCAAATTCTCGTATGACTTTCTTCCTCGATTGAAGCATAAATCGCATCCCTGAAAGCTTAACATTTCTTTATAAACAAATCCATCTTTCTGAACATTGAATTAAACTGCCAAATAAAATTATATAAAGCAACATCTGTGTCGATATACATATCATCTCCCAATTTACTGGTTCTAGGAGTATTTGTCTCCGGACAATCCATCTCCTAATATAAAATAACGAAATGCTTAAATCTAACAGAACCTAGCCTAACCTAACATAATCTAGCCAAACTTAATCAAATCTAACTTAATGTAACCTAACTTAATGAAACCTAAACTAATCTAACCAATAATTTTATACCTGAATATTTTATTTATCTCGCGAGTTAAAAGACAATGACGTAAATCTTGATTTTATTATTGAATAGACTGTCATATCACATTTTGCTCTAGATACTATATAATACAGGCGTTGTATATTCAGTTTTAGACAAAATGCAGTTAACATTGTATACAATTTAGCATTAAAATTGAAGTCCATAAAATTATGTCGTCAGAGTAACCTAGATGTTGACCTTAATAACTTCGATTGAACATTGATATAAAAATTGAATAGTAGGTAGGCACTATTAAATGCCACCTTGCCTCGTGCCACACTTTACGACACATTTATCACTATGAATACTGTTGAAGTTTACACGCACATACGAATTTTGATTATCATTTACATGTTTTCTTATTCTAATTTGCTTTTAGCTTTTTTAAGAGTGTGAGATGAATTAATTAATCGAATGCTATAGAGATGTCTAGATCTGCACAGTATGCGTGGGAATTTTTATTCGTATAATGGAGGACAGTTTCCTTTAGAACTAAATTTGCAGTAATGCAGTCTATATCATTCGATATTCGAATCGATATGGGTCAAGTCTTATAATTTTTTTTATATTTAGGCGACAAACAATATTCAAATATTTTTAGAAAGTTTGATGAATTCATTACTGTTGTAAAGTTATTTGAATCTGTTTTATAGTATTTATAATATAATTGGTCGAACTTTCTGATGCGCATGCATGATCGATCATTGATTAACAGATTAATACCAATTAACTTTTAAATGATCGATCAATATTTTTTAAAATGGATTATATGTATTCGGTCATATCCAATACTATCATTCAAACTATTAATGGGGTCTTCAACATAAGATATGTAAACCATACTGTTATTAACATGAAATTTTTGATTTACATATTCAACAAGTTTTGCATAATTCTCAGACTTAATTTGATATAGTGGGTTATCAAAAATATATATTTCTCATCCTCTTAAGTGGGAGTTGTCCTGGATGGCAGTTGTCCTAAATGGCAGTTGTTCAAGTGGTAGTACACATATAATAACACTAATAATTTCAATAATTATACGTAATGTTTGTATTTAAGTCATGCGAAATAGAGTCGAAGTGAAAATATTTCACTAAATATCTATTTCGAGTCATCGAATCGCAAATGGATTTCGAATATGAAAATTATTTTCGATTTTAAAGAAAAAAATGATTTATTGATTATTATTTTGCGCCCAATTAGTTCAATGGATTTGATTCGTTTCCCCTCCATAAAGAAGGTCATTGAAAACTGACTTATTGAAAATATATTCAAGTGACGAATCTTGCACGTGCGAACAAGTCGTGCTCGAAGGTCGACACAAGGCGCACGTGTTGTTATCACGATAAATGCGGCATATGCGCGTAACACGAGATTCGAGAAGGTGTCTACATTTTTATATTCTATGATACATTTCTTTAATTATTTAGATATTATCTATTCTTTTTCGATATTAAAAAAAAATGTATTCAATTTTTTTGCAATGATAAACAATTGTTATTTCAAATGTAGAGAAATTAATAGTTAAAAAGTTATTAACGTAAAATTTGTTCTCACAACGGTGAAGTCTATTGAAGGCGTATTTGATGTGCTACATAACTGATCAGTATTGGAATAAGGAAAGCTTTACTGTCAACAGAATCCCATCATTGGTATTCCACTGACATTTTCGAGTTTTTTCGGTATTTGTCGATTAATTCGAATTCAGAATTATCTTAGATGTTGATAGATTTTTCGATTTAAAAATGAAAAGTGTTCTTGATAATGTCCTTCAAGCTGAGTTATTTTCTTTATATTGAGTAAAATGATGAATAAGATTGACATTTTATGAGTCATTTTGTGCTTTAAAAATAGAAATTGTCAAGTCATTTGCAGCAAATGAACGCGTTATGCTATAGGAACTTAATATATAATTTTTCAGCTTATTTGTACCAATTGGCAACATTTGGTTCTATATAGAGCATAACATTGGTAAAATTCGTCATTTCCCTCCACCCAAGTAATTAACAATGTAACAATTTTCTAACAATATTTATAAATATACTATAAATGTGAAACCAAAATTTATTTAGTAATTTCTATAAATGCTAAAAAATAAAAGGGGGACTATTATAATTGGTATGACAAAGGACACTTTATAGATTTATAAATATCGATGAATGTTAAGTAAACATAATATATAAAAGCTATTTAAACCTTCAGTTCAATTATTTTGTATTGATTGACTGTTGTAATTTCTGTTGGGGCCAGGACCCTAATGACGAGCCGCCACTGCACTGATAAAATATAAATTACCTAGTAACGTAAAGGGTCGAAGACGAAATGTCTGTTGACAAAGTTGTTTTCTGTGACAAAATGTACCGAGAGCCCCTTTTTGGTACCTATTTCTAC
>JAJNBT010014084.1:0-12639 GCA_028455955.1 Notopais sp. p TS-2021 | reverse complement strand
AGGTTTAGACTTTTCTAAAGTAGAAGAAGCAAAAGCAAAGTTACAAGAAAACCAATAAACAATGGTTAAGTGAATAAAGCCTCATGCCTGGGGCTTTATTCTTCATTGTTTATGCTTTAGTCATTCTCAGCCTTTCTACTTACCGTTATTCCCCTACTGATAGACCCCATCATTTTTAATGTAAATCACTTCTACACGACGATTTTTAATACGCCCCGCGTGTGACTTATTCGATGCGATAGGATTCTTTTCTCCTTGCCAACCGGTGTGGATAACTGTTTCACTCACGCCTTGCTCGATAAAATAATCGCGTACAGCTTCTGCACGTTTTCTGGAGAGTATTAAGTTATACGTTGCTGGACCACTGTTATCGGTATAAGCCAATATATCCACGCTGATCTGCTCTTTACTGAGTCGCATTTTTTTCGCTAATTTGACTAATTCACTGCTATCACTTATCTCTGCGCTATCAAAGGCAAACAAGGTATTACTGTTGATAGTCGTTGGCATAGTAATAGGCACTGCAATAGGGGCTGGTGGCGCGACGGTGTGTTGTACTTTTTGTTTTACGCCAAATTTATAATTGAAACCGACGCTGAACTCGTATAAATCATCTTTTACATTAGGTACATCGCCAATCAAACGATATCCCGTGTCTAATTCCCATTGGCTAGAAATTTGGTATTTTAAACCGATCCCACCACTTAAATTTAAGTCGTTATCCATAAAGCTATTACCTACTTTGGCGTAAATAGCCGCTCTGTCTGAAAGATAATAGCGACCGACTAAATAAGCCGACAGTGCGATTAAGTCATCACTTTTATTTTGTTGCTTGAATTTACCTAAATAACTGAGATCAGATTCCAGTGCGAAAAAATGATTCAAGTTATAACCGGCTACAAGGCCCATGCTACCCGTTGATGGGGCTTTATCACGTTGGTTATTATTCTCTTGTGCATCGGTTTCAATATCTAATAAGGTGGCGCCTAATTTTCCACCGAGGTAAAAGCCACTATCGTTATATAACGATTCGGCCATGACTAACGAGCTATTTAAACAGAATAAACACACTAACAATAAATATTTCATAACAGCACCTCAAACATGACGGTGAAATGGTCTGCATAGGTTTTCTGTTCAACATCTTTAACGGAAATATTGTTGTAACCAACCGCAAGAGAGAAGGGAATTAATGTTGACCCTGGTGAGTGAATCTCTGCTTTACCTTCATTAACCAGCTTGCCTTCTTTTACTAGTTGCGCACCTGAAGTACAGCCTTTGCAATTCACGCTATAGGGAATAGAGGTCGAACCACCACTAATGGGTTTTAAGGTGTAGTCATCATTTTTTTTGTTAATGAGCTGTAATGTAAGGCCATTTTCAAAATAACCTAAGGCGGAAACCTTGAATCCGGTTTGACCACTGACGGTATGCGCGGTTGTATTGTATTTAGGGGCGATATGGCCAGTGCCTAAAATATTAATGCGGTTAATGGTACTGGGGTTATATTCAATTTTAACTGAGAATGTTATTGGTAAATTACGCTGTTTTTTAATCGTTTCAGAGGCACCGGCAGAGAAACCATAAGTCACTATTGCATTAACAGTGCCGAAGTAAATGCCTTTTCCTTTGCCCTTTAATTGCGATATTAAGATGTTTTTATCTAATTTTATAATGGGCTGAAAAGAGATAAAAGGGGTCTTTGGCTGTTGATACTTTAGACTTTTATCGGCAGTACAAAAACCATTACCACTGGTGCGTTTTACGCTCACGACCGCAGAAAAACTACTTTCATTACAGCTTGGAAAAATACCTGAATATCGACCGCTCTGCCAACTTGGCGTGGGCTGATAGGTCACGCCACTTAATATCAGTGGCACAGTCACATGGTCACTACCATTATTTAATTGCAGGGTTATTTCGGTCGGTGAGGTATAAGTGCCGGGTACCCATTTTCCCGTTTTAGGCAAGCGAGCGGGTTTAAACCAATAGTTTGGGGTGAGGTACTCTCCGTCACTGCTGGCGTTGCTCCACTCTAATTTTTCACCGGTTAACTTTCCATTAATGGTAAAGGCATGCACGGGTAGGGTGAATAAAAACAGCAATAATAAATAACGCATATTAGTGCCCCTGCGTAAGGGTGATTTCTTGTTTAAACGTTTCGTCATGATTAACAAAAATGACATCAAGATTGTCACGTTGTAATACTTTTGGGATCGCTAATACACGTGTTCTACCTGCTAATAGGGTAAAGGTAGCTTTACACAGCGCGGGTTTTTTATTTTCTTTTTGCTCGTAAAATTGTGTATTTTGACACTGGTCAATGAGCAAGGTAAGCATGGTATTACCACTATTTTTAGCGGTGATATTTTTGCCATCATAACTTGCCTGATAATCTACTTGGCTCTCTTTTGCAGGAATAATGTAATAAGGCGCAAACCCGAATAACATGTTGATGTTTGATTGCTCTTCACCTTCGTTGCTATAAGAAACAGGCTGAATATGAATTTGGAAAACCTGATCAACAGAGCGGTCGCAACCTTCTGCACAGATATTTTCAACTTGAATATCTTTTACTCTATTGGGTTCGATAACTAGCTTCGACGGTTTAGTTGCTATCTGCCAGCTGTCTAAGTTTTTACGTGTATAAGGTGTTTTGATAATTTTATTGTTGGTTATTTCCACCTTAGATACAGAGGTTTTTAAGAAATAAGTAATATTGTCAGTATTATCCAAGGTAAAAATTCCCGCTTGGTCGCCTGCATTGGTGATCATTAGGCTACTAATCGCCATCGCTGATACGTGGCTCATGCTGACTGTTAAACCAATAAATAAAAGTGCTTTGATTCTGTTCATTGTTTAATCCCAATTCTGAGTAAAGTTATGTTTTTTAATATTGTTTAAGGCATACAGGTTTAATTCATTTAATAATGTTTCTTGTATTGCGTTAAGCATTTGTTTTTTTTGTGCATACAGGTAGTGGCGATTTCCAACTTGGCGTGCGATCGTTTCAAACCCTGCATTTTTTAATTTTTGTGCATAACCAAGGGTTTTATCAAAGGCACCCAGAAAGTAATATTGCTTGCCCTTAAATTTGATCGCTTGATTGTTATGACTCACTTCCGACCAAGCCTTATGTTCATCTAAACCGGGCAGACAATAGTTATTACCAAGATTACTAATACCGCTCGAATGTTTATCTAAGCGAGGGATAATGCACGTTTGTTTTTTTGCCTTTAGTGCGTAATCACTGCCTGCAACGACCGATACCTTGAATACACCTTGTGCTATTTTTTCAACATCCACACAACCCTCACCGGTACATTCTAAATCTGATATGGCATCATTATTGAGATCGTCAAAAGAGCTGATAAAGGTTTTAATTTTAACTAAATCAATGTCTAAGCTGATCACTGTGCCGGGTAGGGCATAACCTGTTGCTTGATGTTCATCATGGCTGATGTAGTTAGAGGATTCGGTATCTAAGCGAACATTAAAGTCTTTGTATTTATCAATGGCGATCACGGTGTTTTGTTGATTAATATTCTCGTTATAGCCTAAGACTTGCTGGTGATAGACAGATAACAAACCACGATGTTTATCGATTTCTTGTTGGTTATCGGCATCAACAATAATGTAAGCGTCACTTTTATGCGCTGTGAAATAGATATTACCCGTATGCGAAATTACCTGTGTAGTAGATAAGTTAGCGTTTAATGATTTAGTGCCATCCGAGCTCAGATAAGCGTATGTATCGGCGTTAAATACCGAGTGTTGGTAGTTTGCTGAACTACTAATATCAGTGCTCATACTGCGCTCATAATCATTACCTGTGTAGGTCACGCCCACTTCAGTATTGACGGATAGGTTGTCATTAACCTGTTTGCTGTTGACCAAGCTATTACGGAACTCTTCAACACCTTGGTGGCCTAAACTCAGTGATGAGTTTGCATTCCAATCAGACGATAATGGCACTGACCACAAAATGCCTGCGTACCAATCATTTTTGCTCCAGCGAACATCTTCGCTTTGATAACTCGCTGAAAAGTTAAGGCTAGAGTTGGCGATAAAAGCATGGGAATAACCGGCACTGACTGACCAATAATCGCTTTGATCCATATAGGCTTGAGTATGAGAGGCAGGATCTATTTTGTTATTTACAAATAAAACATAACCCTGACCTGCTGCGATATTGGCAGATATATTGACCGTTAAACGGCGGTAACCGGTATTCGATAACATGTAATTATCTAAGCTATAGCTATCATCTTCCGCGTAATAACGCTCATAACCCACACCAACATTGTAAATATTACTATCGGCAGAAAGAAACTGGCTGCCGTTGTCAAATAATGCATATTTCACATCGGCATTTGCAAATTCAGCAAAGGATTTTTTAGCGCCAACCTCAACCATCGTATTATCTACATTGGTTAATAAACGAGCTCCCACTAAAGTGCTATCAAAGACTTGATAAGTCCCTTTTACTTCCAAAAAATTATTTGTTTCTAAGTCAAGATCATCTGTTTTTGGCTTTGGGTCTAAAGGAGAGCTTTCATCCTCTGCTTGCTCATTGTCGTAACGGTCATTTAACTGTCCCGCAGAAAAGCTAAAGTCGTACTCGTTTTTGTTTAATGCAAAAGCACTGTTATTAACTATTTGCTGACGTTCTGTTAATAACTCTCGTCCGCCAGAAATGACCACGATCGTGGCCATATAAGCACCAAAAGGTAATTCACGAAAAGAGATGCTTTGTTGGCCAGCGTCGACATTCTTACTGTAGATAAGGTTGCCTTCACGATACACCTCAATGCGTCCTTGAGTAGGCAGTAGGTAATAAAGACGACGGTTATTCTGTTTGCCACCCGAGATTAAATTGTTAGAAGACGCGTAGGTGACAACATCCTGTGAATAACTGCCGCTTAAATCTAAAAACGAGGTGCTATTTTGCTCATATCCATATTTGAAATGACCGAGCTGAAAGCGACGATTTTTAAATTCGTAATCATAAGAAAGCTGTTCAATATCAACATCACTGCTTGCACTATCGGCATAAATACTACTTCGGAAATTGCCATATTTAAGCCCTAAGAGACTTTTATCACGCAAGATAAGTGATGAACCACTGTCATTAAAATAATGATAATTAAAGTCCATGCTATTAATAAAACCGGTCAAGTTGTTATCTGAATTGTGGAAAACTTTACTGGTTTTGTTTTTATCTAATAGTTTGTTATTAGCAAAAAAAGTAATGTGTTTAAGTTCGTAATCGTAAGAGAATGCAAACTCACTGGGAATCATCGTACATTCAGAAATCTTACCGTGGCAGGTGCTACCATTGGCAATGTTGTTTTGCATCGCAGCGATTATTGGTTCAATGGCCTGCTGTTTAATATTATTTTTTAGCAAGTACTGCTTAATGTTGGGGATACTTTTTGAGTCTATCGTCGCCGACGTTGGGGTCGCCATAACAGAGATGCTAAGTAACTCAGTGACGCTGGCCATTTCAAAGCTAAATTGCGTTTCTTGGCCTTGGTATAACGCGGCAAATTCGTCAGGAATAATAATGCCTTCACTTTGTATTGAGGCAAAGCAGGACATATTACATAACAGGCTAAAGAGCACTGATATTAATAATAATACAGTGACCTGCAGTGAGGTAAATAACGAATATCTGATTTTCATATCGTTAACTCCACACTCATTTTAATAAATCCACTGCAGTTATCATCGCCATGATTCACTGGGTCGAAAGAAAGGCTGATATCAAGGTTACGGTATTTTCCCTGCTGATTTAATTCATCTAAGGGTTGGTTAACAAAGGACTCGCCAGTGATCATCTCTTTACCTGAAATCCACACGGTAGCGATGTCTTTAGTTTGGGTTTTTAAGCCATTTAAGTCATAACATTGAGATTGATTTTCAACTAAGGTCAGTGAAAAACTGTCCATCGGATCGATTTCTGAAACGGAGGTTTGTAGCTGTAACACATCGGAAATGGTTTTAAATTGGTTATTTTGAGGATCAAATGCTAACTGCCAATTTTCTTTTAAAAATTCAAATTTAATAATATTACGGTCAAAGAACTGTGCTAATTCGATGTGTGTATCAACACGGAATTGTTGTTCTAAAGATGAAACGTCAGCAAGTGCATTGACATTCAAACTTACACACAATAAGCGTATAAAAATGAATAATGGATGCAAAAAAAATGTTTGATAACGCTTCATAGGCTAAGTCTTAACCTAAATAGCTTTAGAAGAGTTGATGACAGTATGCACTTCGATATTTTGCCCAGCCGCAAGTGGTACTAATGCATTTGTTTCATTTTCAGTGGTAAAAGTCACCGTGCCTACTTTTGCAATAATAGGTGTTGATTTAGTCATTACAGAGCCGTCCATATTAACCACTGTATTAAGCGCTGACGTATCGGTTGCCCCAATCAAGGTGTCTAATGAACTCATTGTCCACGAAGCGTCGGTAATTAAATCACCGACTGCGGCTGAGCTATCGCCCTCAACTGCATCGCCTGCTGGGCAATTACCCGCAGTCGAACCGTCTGTACATGTGCGGTAATGTAGCTCTAAAGAAATTTGCCCTGAGGTAAATTTACCAGAGTCATCCATCACTATCAGACCGGCAGAATCTACATAAGGTAATAGACCATTTGTGCCGGTTAAAATAACCGAATCGCCAGGTGTGACCGTGGGTACGATACCTTTCCAGTGTAGGGTTGTTGTTGCATCGGTAGCGCCTGCGAATGCGGTGCTAGAAGCGCTTAATAAAATGAGTGGAAGTAATAATTTGTTATTCATAGGGGTAACCTTTATCAATAGAGTATTAGACGTCATCTGAACCAATGTTATAAAGCATGGCTGCCTTAAACGTTGTCAGTGAAGCTTGTTGTGATGATGATAAAGGTTTGAGTTTTTGTGCTACAGGTCACACTTGAAATTCAAAAAACAGAAATGCCTATTTGTTTCCACTCGGTTAAAAAATTGTTAAAGGCGTGTTGGCAATGGATTCAATACTGCTGGTGTTTGGGGGCTTGTTCTGAAGGTTATTAAATAAATTTATTAAGGGCGTGAAAATTCACAAAAGAATCTTCTTTTGTGAATTTTAAAATTTAATGACCGTATTTGTTCGTAATATCAGGTGTCTTAAATAGATTTCGATGAACTAATAACGCTATGCACTTCGATATTTTGTCCTGCAGGTAATGCGTAACCCATTGTTACTCTATTTTTGGTGCGAAATATGACAGTACCTGAAGAGGCAATGCTCGGTATAGATTGTTCCATGGCAACACCATTCATAAGTATTTCTGTCCAGGTAAATGGCCAATTTGTATCGGTGGTACCAATGACTGTCATGACGGAGTGCATTGTCCAACTAGTATCGGTGAGTAAATCACCCACGGCTTGATCACTTTCACCCTCAACAAATTGACCTTCTTCACAGGTGCCCGCGCTATTCCCGTTTTTACACTTACGGTGATGTAATTCTAATATTATTTCATCTGAGGTGAATGCTCCTCCCCTATCAATGAGGGTTAAACCTGCAGAATCTACATAAGGTAGCAGTCCATTAGGGCCGGTAATAATAACTGATTTACTGGGGCTAATAGTAGGTACCGTTCCTTTCCAGTGTAAAGTGGTGGTGGCATTGTCTGCAGCATAACTTGTCATGCTGACCAGTAACAACAGTAAGGGGATAACACGTAGATTCATAATATAGTCCGTAAAATTAACAATTAAACGGCTATGGTAAGGATTAAGAATTTATTAGGTAGGGCGGATAACAAATAAATAAAACAATAATGCCTATTGTTAATTCGCCCCTTACAGAGTAACTCGCAGGTTATTTTTGTTGCAGGATTTGTATTCGTTGCTTGTGTTCTTTGATCCAATTAATGGTGCCATGGTGAGATAAAAAATCTTCGCGTGTTATCGATACCAGCTTGCTCTGTCCACCGGCGGTGATCTTTTTATCGCTTTCAATTTTATCGACTACTGAGAAACCTAAGTGTTGATATAACTTACCTGAATGTTTATTGATCACCACACAAAAGACTTCTTCTATATCTGGGTTTTTACACATAATGTCGATTAACATATAACAATTAAATGCCCACCAATCAAACGTGAAACGCATAAAAGAGTGCATAAAGAGAAACTTACTTCGGTTGTTTGGTTCATCACGCGGCAATTGATAAAAGCCTTTTACATCTTGGATTAAACGCGCTCGCTCATTTAAATCATGTATTGAATATAAAGCGTGTGCACATAAATGTTGGTCTTCATCTTCACAGGTAAGGATGTGCAATCGATTTTCTTGCTGTAGTTTAATGGCGCTATTTTTTCTTGCCACTAAGTTATTATCCGGCAAGTGATAAAAGCGTGCCGTGGACGCATTTATTTTTTCTAGCTGCTTATTATCAGTGAGAGGATGATGGGCGTTGTAACGAATAAATTTAGGCTCTTTAACCGGATAATAAGCGCTTTCAACGATGCTTTCTTGATCATATTGAGATTCTTCTAATTTTCTAAATTTATCACTTTTAGTTTCAGAGAGCTTCAAATCTAAATCAATTAAATATTGTAAAATATCGTACTTGGCAAAGGTTAATATCTGCAGAATACGCAGCGAAGAGGGCATTGATACACCCCGTTCCCAGCGACTGTAGGTAATCAAGTCAAGGTGTTCAAAGGCATTATCAAACAAAGACAGTTGTTCAACCATATCCGCTTGCGTTAGTGCGAATTCATGCCGGATTTGTTGTAATAATGAAGATAATTCCATTTGTATCTCGCTAGTGCGGGTGATGACATATTGATTTCACTAAATAATATCAACTTTAAGTAAGGAAACCTAGAGACTTAGGGATGTTGCATTAAAGACTCTCGTTTTTTTATTAGCGCGTTGAGTGATATCGATGGCCTAATGTTAAGCAAAATACGCCACCGATTAAATAAGCGAGTAGATCCATTCCATCGAGTGTGGCTCCTAGTACAATACGTAAAACGCTATTGGAGTGTAAATCTAATAACGTTAATACTTGAAAATATTGACAGGCTTCAATTGCAAAAGCACAGCTCACGACAACAAGGGCTAACTTTATCGGTGAGAGGTATCACGACACATGCCTGTCAGTTAATTAGCCAACTTGCTTTTGAAACGCTAGGCGCACATAAAATTACCGCTGATTGTTACGCCTCTAATGAAAGCTCTTATCGTGTGTTATTAAAAAGCGGTTATGCACAAGAAGGCTGTCTAAACATTATTACAAAACCGAACAGGGCTTAGAAGATAGATTGTATTTTGGGCTGAGTAAATAAACGAAATGCTGTGCATAGTTTATCGCTCATTATTTGTTATCATCAGGTTTTCACCTTCAATATTAAGCAGAGCATGAATAAACAGCTGTTATTAGACACATTATTAATTGAACTCAACCGAGTGCAGCAAATTGCAGTTGATGCCGTAAAACGTGCACATGCGACTGCTTCCGATAAGGCTAATATCCCCGAAAATAAATACGATACGTTAGCACTTGAAGCGGGTTATTTAGCGCAAGGGCAATCGATACGTGTTGAGCAGTGTACGGCTGATATTGAATGTTTCAAAAAGCTTAATCACCTACCTTCTGAGAAAGTGAAAAGCGGTGTATTAGTGCTGTTATTAGATGAAAACGATAATGAAAAATGGCTGTTTTTTGGCCCTGCAGCCGGTGGGCTGAAAGTTGTCTTTGATAACAAAACCATTGTAGTGGTCACTGTGAGTTCACCATTAGGCAAGGCGATTAATCAAGCGGAAGTCGGGCAAGAAGTGAATGTGAATATTGCAGGTAAACAGATGGGTTATGAGGTGATGGAAATTCATTAATCCTGTTTCCCACTTGTTTAATTTAATACTCCTTGTGTTTAATACAGGCTCTGTTTAATAACCTCCGGCCCATTGACCAAATTCAAGGATCGTCGCTTTTTCTTAAATCACGCTTTAAAAATAAAATGATTGTGGCTTTCTTGTTTGTCGCAATCAGCACTGGTTACTTGTCTTCATTTATTTTCTAGATAAGGACAAATAAACGCAATTTGTTAATTTTTTTGTAAAAGAAAAACCTCCCTACTTGAAATTTCAGATAGGGGGATGGTAATTATTCTTAGGTAATATCACTATATGTCATTGGCCATCGGAAGATCTCTTTGGGGTTTTTAATCGTATTTTTATTCTGCCATCGTAGTTCAGCTCGTTTAAATTTTTTGACCAATGCTTCATGATTAAACGTTCAATGAGACCATTTTTCTGTGCATTTTCTAATGCGATGGTTAATATTTTCTGGTGTTTCTTACCTGCATTAGGGCCTGTTTTACTCAGATAAAATCGAAAATCTCGATCATAAATAAGCATCAGATTTTTTTCGATAGCTAAATCAGGGTGTTGCTTTAACTCGCCAATAATTTCGTTTATACCTCTCGGAAAATAATGATGCCGAGATCCCTGTGCAATCATGGCAAAGATTTTCTTCCACTTTGCATGCTCATTATAACGAAGATCGTTGGCTGCCCACACGGTGGCATCAAACCATTTTTTCCCTAAATGCGCCTCTAGATTTAATTTTCGAAAACTATCAAGGTCGGTCACATGGTTATAAAGGTGTTGATCTGCGGGGTTAATTAACAACAGTCTTTTGCCTATTAATTTATTAGTGATGCCTACCTCAATCGCAATATAGTCTTTATTTCTTTGTTCTGATTCAATCATCCAATATAGGCTAAGTATTCCTTTGCCGAGATAGCTTTTAACTCTAAGTTGAGGAAGACGTTGAACGATCAGGTTTGGTGTATGGCCCGCTTCTTTAATAGCCGTTTCAAGTAGCTCATGAAAGAACTTATGTTGATGAGGATTTTCTTCAATAATGGGAACCTGCAAGGTGATGACTTGAGCGGCTACTTTTTCAGAAAAGTATGTCATGGAGAAGATAGCGGTAATAAGTAGGTATAAAAAAAAATGATTCATCACGCGTCCTCATCTTGTGTGCTGAGATTGCTGTAAGCGCATTGACGATGCTTTTTATCAGCAAGCTGCAATATTTATTAACATAAAACTCGATTATTTTAATGTTAGAAGTGAATAACTGCGCAGTCAAAGTGTTTTCAGCTGCGCCTCTTGGTGGAGACAAAAATAGAAAGATTGCCTGTTCTCTATTATTTTGATTAGATAATAGGCTTGTAAAATTTTTTATCTGTTTAGCTCTGCTTTTTACTTATAAAGGTCATTACTGTGCAACTCTTTGATTTTGAAAATATCCCTATTACGGTGCTGGATAACGATGGGAAAATAACTTATTGGGATAATTTTCTCGCAGAAAATGAAGCAATAAACTTATTTAACGCGTTATTAGCAAACAGTGAATGGAAAGAAGAGACTATTTCTATTTATGGCAAACGTTATCAACAGCCTAGATTGACTTGTTGGTACGGTGAATATGGCGTATTGGCTGATGGTGGATATCAGGCGACGGCAAAGGCGATGCCTTTAACTGCTAGTTTGCAGTTTTTGAAAGACAAAATTGAGCAGGAAACGGGGTATCGGTTTAACTGCATTTTGGCTAATTTATATCGCGATGAAAATGACAGTGTTGGTTATCATGCCGATGATGAAGCTATTTTAGGTGTCAATCCTGTCATTGCTTCCTACAGTTTAGGTGAAACAAGACGCTTTTTAGTTAAGCATAATCAACAGAAATACAATAGCTTGAAAGTGGACTTAACCAATAACTCGTTGTTATTGATGGACGGTTGTTTACAGCATTTTTGGCAACACGCAATCCCGAAAACAAAACGCCCTATGAACGCACGTATTAATTTAACCTTTAGATTGATGCCTGCAAAAAAATAACTTTTGAGTGATGTTACGCGAATTATTTTTATCAGCGTTAATAAGGAAGGGCACATGCATTTTCAAATCCTCGCTATCAGTAAACAATATAATGTAATCGATTGTGACTTTATTAAAGCGGTAGGGGGCTGCTGCATTGCTCAATTTTAAACTGATGAAAAGGTATGTGAATTACGCAAGTTATTTCTACTGCCAGAAAGCCGTGGTTTAGGCCTTGGGAAAACATTAACGGAGTCTTGTTTAGCCTATGCAACCGGATATGCGCTTATATGAAGGGTTGGGTTTTAAAAATTTAACACAACCCTTAGCGGAAACAGAGCATAGTAGTTGTGATGTCTGGATGTTAAATACGCTCTGTACAGAAGCATTAAATTCCCCCTGAAACTTGTATTTCAGGGAGAATTATTCAGTCCATTTAACTATTTATATAAACGACTTAGGTCAGTTACGTATTAAAAATTGATTAAGAAACACTAACGCTGTTTTTAATCGCTGCTTTGCCAAACGGTTTGCCACCTTGGCTGTAAGCACTTGCGACTGTGTTGGTTTCGCCTTTGTTAATATCCGCTTTACCAAAAGGTTTGCCACCTTGGCTGTAAGCGCTTGCCACTGTGTTTGTTTCGCCTTTGTTAATATCTGCTTTACCAAACGGTTTGCCACCTTGGCTGTAAGCACTGGCTACTGTGTTTGTTTCGCCTTTATTAATATCCGCTTTACCAAAAGGTTTGCCACCTTGGC
>JAJNBT010014014.1:0-10151 GCA_028455955.1 Notopais sp. p TS-2021 | reverse complement strand
TCTAGAGAACTTGAAAAGATTCAAGGTAAATTAACAAAGAAAAAATTGGACATCAATTTCAACAAGAAATAGCTTCTATATAATATAGAATATAGATGATTATGTAGTAGTTATTTTACCTCAGAGTCAAACCTTTGTTCCTGGTGAACTTTTATCAAGTTTTTCTTCTTCTACAAAAATGAAGATTTTCTTCCACCATGAGTTTCTATTGATAGCTTAGTCATTTATTTAAAAATGTGATAGGAAGTAGAAACAGTACGTTGTAGAAACCAATGTTTGGCCTATTATATTGACCAGCTCTAGTTATCAGCTATCAGTTCTCAAGCTCCCCAAACCTATTTATGGATTCGCACTAATGAAGTGCTACAAGTAGGATCCGGCAAGGAGATAGATTAGTTACCCTCTAGTTTTACGGCGGTAGACGTGGACGATTGAGCGTGGAGACAATGGGAAGAGAATTTATCCCAGGTCTAGTAACGTTAACTTGAGTCAACTTCTCAAGCCGAATTATTTGTTTCGCTTAGTTACTGAAGATTTTATTTCTCGTGGAGTTATTTTACCCAAGTGGCTAATTACTTCAAAGAATTGTTCAGAAGATTAAGTTCAAAAATGCTTTAAATTAAATTGATTAAATCAGAAACCTAAATAAACTAATTGTGAATAAATGAATCAGTCAGCTTCAAAACTATGTTTTATTCACAAATCCTTGCTCAAAACTTATATCACAAAGTTACGTAATCCCAAACAGAGTTACGTAACACAAGCTGTATCCAATAAATGGTCATTTAAATACAATAACAAAATATACATACAAGTTATCAAATAAATTAATGGTTAATATATTCAATATAACTTTACCAATCAATAATATTGATTGACCAGTTTAAGATAATAAACCTTTATAGACTTATCGACTTCTTTAAAAATGATTGCAAGAAATATCAGAATAAAAAATTTATTCCAATATAATTACATAATATTTATGAACTGTTACTTGGTGAGTTTACAGATATCTATAAACTGGATTGTAATCACAAAAGATAAATCTTTGAAATCTTTATTCTTTTTGATAACTTGTTCGAACCGTTAGAAAATCGCGGCTGTCATTAATCAAATGTTTTAACATGAACATAATTTATAAAAATCTTAATTACAATTAATAATACGAATACAAAAATGAAAAAGTTAGCAGTTATATATCATTCTTAGCCAATCCTAACAAATATTCTGAATAGATTTAAAAATTCAAAAGTTCATTGTTCAGAATTGTGTTTGCTGTCCCAACTATCATTACGGAATTATGAACTTTCTAACACATGCAGTTTCGCTATGAGATTTGCACGTAGATACTGCTAAATTCTGCAATTTAAATAAATCAAATTATACGTATACAACGATATAATTCGATCAAATTACATGCTATTTACAATGAATCACTAGCTTGTAGGGCCTATAGGCCTTCGTGACCTTTGAGTTTGGAGCCCAGTATACACAATATGACCTTATAGAAGAACAAGTTACCTTGTTCTTTACAATTGTTATTGATATATTACGCTAGTCATTACATTAGGTGCATTTATTAATTCGAGATCATTATCAATTATTTTATTAGGATCACTTCATGACCAAGGTTCCACCCATTTCACTTCATTAGGGGCCTGATTTTGTAGTAATATTTTTATTATAACACCAATATGTCTTCCCTTACTACCGCTAATCTCCTTGACTCCTATTTTCTGATTAGTAGATTCTCTAATTCATATCTTCTTATAATATTAACAGTCTTTATGTCTAGATTGATATGTGCCCTATAACCTAACCTATTTTCATCTGTCACCTTGTGTAGAAAGTTACTGTAAAAAAAATTCTGGTGCGTAAATTGATCTAATGATAATTGATTAATAAAAATATAGTAATTTAATTATTTATAATAATTTATCTCGAATCGTCAAGAGTCGCAAGTTTTGGGTGGAGTGGGAGTAAAATAATTATAAAATAATAATTGAAATTTTTCTTGTTATTTCAATGTGAAATTTTTTTGAAAAAAAATTCTATTTGTTGCCTGTAAAGAGTTGGGCATATTTTTTTTCAATACATGAAAGAGTAAATCTCATCCAATCAAAAAATCTAATTTAATCAATTTTATTATAGAAAAATAAATAAAAAGTTACAAGAAATGTGTTTCTATAGTATAACTGTATAGTATAGTATATTATACAAATATAACGGAAAATGAGATTTCCAAAAATTATAATTGCAGTAAATAATTATTAACTTTTACAAAATCCAACAATTATCATCGGACCTGATTATTTATTTCCTTAACCGATGACTGGTTTATAGAAAAGATAAATTAGCCCAATTAATAATTCTCTTCCTGTATTAACCGATATTATAGTATAATATATATTATAAATTACATTTTCATTCTTTTATTTCTTATTAATTTCCAAACAATAGTAACCTAGTTTCAATTATGTATTTGGAAAGAATCAAAGATTTGAAACGACGTTTTAGCATTTGGTCAAGTTACTATATAATATATTTTATTGCTAAATATACGCGATACGATATCCACTAATGAAAGTTTGATCAAGATCGATCTCAGAATTTGCTGAGTAATGCATGGTGAAACATATTAGACGTATTTTCGGGAGTACTATAAACCCGATCTCAATCGGAATAAGAATCGATTTATTGAGAAAATCTATACTCTGATTGGTGGACAGTCACTGTACATCATCGGTTGAAGGTTTTCTATTGGTGGACAATATTTTTGATTTGTCTATTCCGATCCGAATCGGATTTATAGTGAACACGAAAATAATGTAAACTGGTTCTACTGAAGTTCAAGGGTCTCGTGTGCGGAATATTTCATATTCGTTAGCAATCACTTGCTACTTTAATGTGGATAAACAATTTTGTTTTTTTGAAATCCAAACAATGAAACAATGGACATTACAAATGTGCTATACGTTACTTGATTGACGAAATAACGTTGTGAAGAAATTTAAATTACAAAACTGAAATTTTATTTTTCTTAGACAATATTCAAGTATATATATAAATATTGAATAAATTGGTTAATTTGTCATTTGTCGTCTAAAGTTTGAAGGTGCATTTACTACAGGTAATTAATATATATATTTATCAACCATATAATGAAAAGCAGTAACCAACAACGACATTTAATATATCATTAATTATTTTTTGAATTTGGAAATAATAAATAAACTTAATTAAATTATTCGTTTATTCACTTAGTAGAACGAATTAACGAGAATAAATTTTTTTGAAAATGAAAGCATAAAATTTAAGGATGAAAGTTTTCGTTTGAGTAAACAGTGACTTGCCGATACTTCTCAAGTATCAGATTTTGTATCTCGTGTAAGAATACGAATTTTGAATACGTATCGTCGTAGAAATTGGAGAAAAAATACAATTTGATTCAAGAACCTTTCTGACACTTAGACGGCAGTTATTCAAAAATTTATTATTATAATTTAAATTAATTTTTACAGTATCTTTGATACTAGAAAACTTTGAATGTAATATAAATAGCAGAACTAGACATGAAAAAAAACATTTCAACGTTTCAAACCCATGATACAGTTTATCTTCAAGGATAAAATCGATAAAAAATTTAGTGGACCCAAATATCATTAATTAATTCGATTTTCTTGAAAATACCTTAAACGTAACTGTTTACTTAAACATCAATTTCCAAAATTAGTCATGTCTCATTGACAAATATTTTTAAAACTAAACTTCCATTCGCTTCTGTTTTCAAGGACATGAAATCTTTATGATTACTATGTTTTGTCTCATTCATATTGAGGAGGAGAATCTGTGTACATGTAACCAACGTACACAGTTCATGTTCCTAATGTACAATTGGGATAAGTAAATTGATATACAAGGTTGAAAAAAAGTGTTTAAACCAAAACATCCAGCCAATACTTCAAGGATTTTGTTAATTCATAGACAAATTGGGTAAGAATTTGTTTGAAATTTTTGTAAAATCTTCCAAAAATTCTGTCCATTTCTATATATGAAACATTAATTTTGAATAATATTTTAAGTGTTGTCTGGTTCTTCTGATTAAGGACACCATTTCTTTTCCTCGTGCGCACCATTGCATTAACAACCTTGAATTCTATATTAATTTACTTATCCTAATTGTATATTAAGAACAGCATCTGTGTACATTCACTGCATGTACATTGTACATAAATAGTCGTCATATAGTGCGCATCAAGGGCCACAGACTCGTAGAGATAAGTCGTATAGAAGCCAAACTAATTTTATCTAATCAAGAGAATTCATCCATTAAGAGATCATTGAGAACTTGCAAACATAAATTAAATTCTAGAAACCATAAAATATTATTATTGAAAGTTCTCATTACAGAAGTTCCAGCTACAACAACTTAAATAAAAATCAATTCTTTGTAACTGGTTTTAACCTTCTTCATTTTAGTTTTCGTCCATTATTTAATTCTTGTTCTGCTGTGACGTTCCCTGGTTCCGCTATTTATATATTTTATATATATATATTATTTTTTTTATTTAATCTTCGGTCATCAATATATTAAATGAATTCTTATTTCATTATAAATTTTATGTAACTTTTTCCATCACAATTTTTTATATTAAAAAATTCAATATTAAATTTTTTTTTCTAGAGATCTGAAAATAAATAAACGTAAATAGAATTGAAAAAATGTAAATATCGCTAAAAATGAGTTCCGCTATTACAATATGATACATTATGATGCACTATGATGCATTATTATACAATATGATGCATTATGATACAATATTATACAACGCATATGCATCAACAATTATAATGATATCATTTGTGAGTTGCCACAGATGCCCGTTTAATAAAAATTACCGCAAGATCATAATAACAAAGAAATGCATTGCGATAACGAAAAAGAAAAGGGTAAAAATAAAAGGAAATGTGTACAAATAAAAAAATAAACGAATGTTCTGTACTTTCAGTCTCTGTACTTTCCCATTTACAATTAACTCTAAATTAATATCTTGTTTACACGTAGGTGATATTTTAATTTCCATTTTTAAATCTAAAAAAAAAATGAATGAAAGTAAATTATTTCGGCAGGATTTCTTCAAAAAAATAAATATCTTTATTTCATTTCGGGAGTCAATGTCATATAATTTATATGATGCTATTTTTCAAAATTTATAATTTATTTCTGTATACACAAAAATATGCCTTAAGTATTTCAGTGGCCGATAATACAGTATATTTATTTTGAGTTGTGTATTAATCACCTTTTGTAAATTCGGCCATGCGTAACATAATTTATGTGATTATTATTCTAGTTATTCTATTATTTGGGTTTTGTTTTTAAGTTTTAATTGTTTAATCATTGCAGATATGGACGACATCAATGGCTGATAGTGTTGATAAATCCATTAGCAGTTCCTCTTCAATGCCCACAGTTACATCTTTTGAAGTGAAATGCGGAAGATCTGGCATGAGTGTCCACGTATCTTTTGACCGACCTTTCTTAGGAGTTATGTATTCAAAAGGTCATTTCTATGACCCAAAATGTCAATATGTAGCAGATTCAGACGCTGGAAGCCAAGTATTTAGGTAGAATTTAACTTATTTTGTGTATTTCCATGCATATTTCGTTTAAAAAATGTATTTCCAGTTGATATTTATGTCTAATGTTCCAGTTTTCTGATTCCATCCGATTCGTGTGGAACTTCGGGTCAATTGAAGGATCAAACTCCAGAAAAAGACATGTATTTTGAGAACACCGTCATCATCCAGAACGACCCTCTTATTCAAGAAGTAAATTTACCAAGTTTATTATTTCTGATTCATCGATTGGAAATAAAAGAATTAATAAATTTCACTTTCATTTAATTTCACTTAGCAAAAGTTACTGAAATAATAATTTAGATTCAATAATGATAATAATTATAGATTATTTTGCACCAGAATTCGAGTTTAGATACAAGTGAAAGGTACAAATAAATAATGAAAAAAAATGTGATTTTGAAAAATTGTTAAATTTAAAAAGTAATTTATAAACTCCTCAAAAAGGATGTTAGTGCCTCATTTCTCATTTTAAGTCTGTTATTATAATATTAAAATATAACAGTATATATATATTGCTACGAATGAAAGTCCACATAATTCAAATTAAATTTCATATTGATTAAGATTGAATTATTTCTTTTTTAATAATTTTTATTTGCCAATAAAATTGCGAACGTTTTATTACATTTGTCATTAAAATATCAAATTAAAATTTTGCGAATTAAAATATTGAAATCAGAATTATTCAGTTTTGAAAGCGAGAGATTTCGACTATCAAAATGGGCAGCAATAAATAATTCCTTTTTGAAACTCATCGACCTTTGAAGGTCAACAGTTTTCCAACAGTCACGGTTTCTCTGATTGACATTGTGTTTCATCCTACAGGTGTGGGACGAAGCTCGGAATTTACGATGTACTTGGAAACACACGATCAGCAAAAGCATCAAGTCAAAATCATTTAAAATTGAAGAACCCGAACACGTATGAGAAGTTGTATTTTTCATTCTATACGTGTAATCTTATCATATAGAGAAGTCATAAATCCAATGGATGATATTGAATTGCCTTATATACTGTATGGGGCAATTACAGTAAATCTCTGCATTTACAATAAGTTGTCATTGACTTTCCCAAATTAGCGAACAATGTATGAAAAATAATAATTTAGTTGTACTTTATAAACAAAATAAATAATCTTTTTAAACAAATGTTGCGATACAACATTGCCTCTAGGACTATGCATTCGGAATTTCCCGGTCTATCATTTTTTATAGTTTAAAATTGCTTTCTATTCATTCAATTTGAACAAATATAATTTGCAATATGATAGTTTGCTAGATCATATTAACCACTATTGATATGGATTACTTGTATATTTATATATCATAAAATAATTAATTGTAACTACAGAGCAATAAAATCTCAAATTAAACTACGATGCGTAGAAAATTATATAATAGAAGGGGAAAATAACTGAATATTGAACTATTTTGTTTATAAAATTATAAGTTTATCAACTTCAAGTGATTCAGGAAAGTAATTTTCCGTATATATAGTTGGTTAACTTTTATAAAATACATAACTACGGTAGTTTGAGTTTCTTAAAACATTATATTAAATCTCAAATTGATAACTAATAAAACTATAATAAATTTATAATACAAATCATATTTATAACTAATTATTGTGTATATAGTATATACGGTATCATTTAATTTCACTAGTAACTTAAATTATACAAAAATTAGCTGTACTATATTGTACGATATCATTTTTATAAAGAGTAATTAAATAAATATCGTAAAATAATTAAGTTTCATTATAAAATTTTATATTATTCTATAAATGGTATTATTCAACTATTTTGCTTCATTTTGAATAATTTTGCAGCAATATTTATGTTTTTAATCACGTGTTATTTCTGGGATTCCATGTTTTTGAATCCATGTGAAGCTTCCAACACTTCACTGAAAATTATTATATGTTCACTGATATAATGTGACTCGCATATAAAAATAGTACTTAAAATTATTAAAAGTTTCGGTTTTACTTATTATGGGTGATCTACTGATCAAAACTCAGAATAAAAAGTAGATCCTGAAACTAGATCACAAGAGATCATTAAATTTCCCAACAAAATATTGGCTTAACTAATCTAACCTAAACATTTACTATTTGCATGTGCATTACTGCGGGGGAATTTAAATTTAAGTGTTTCTTTTTTCGATATAGGAATATCTAATACTATAAATAAATTTGACCTCCCTTTGACCAGGTCACAGTTAATTTCAATTCTCGATCAATCAACACGCTAATGCAAATTCAAAGTGGCAGTTCTCCATTTTCATTTCCTGCCACAGGGTACATTTATGCCGGTGAAGAATCTTCCATAGTTATGCATTTGCAAGGTAGGTTCCATTTCTCTTTTTAAACTCACAAAAACGAGGAATTATTCGAAGCTCAATTGTTCATTTCATTTATTACGACTTATAACTATAGGCGTATTTTCGTGTGCATTATGAAACCGATCTGGATTGGAATAGCTGTCCACCAATCGAATGCCTTCATTATTTGACGATCATCCAATGGGAATCGATTCCTTCAATTAAACGATTCTTATTCCGATACAGATCAAATATAAAAGGTACACGAAAATATGCAAATTGTTTCACAATTCTGCAGTCTGTGAATTTTTCTCACTTTACATTTTTATTGACGAAAAAAGAGTTTTCTGCACTCAATTTTGTGCTCTGTCAATGGACCTTTATTTTGCTTCAATACCTTGATGTATTTAGATACTCACATAATCGTGGGATAATAAATATATTTTAAATCTATTCCCTGTCAAGTATCAAGTTCATTTTGAGTGATATCAAAATGTACATGCAGCATTTCTTTATATTCAAGTTTAAATTTCATTCGAAATATGAATAATCCCACTAATAAATAGAGTAATTACTCTTTGGAAATCAGCAACAAAACCATTTTTCGTGCAATTTTAGCACATAAAATGTTTCTCGAAGTTGTTCATTCGAGATGTTTCAGAGCGTATTCTACTGTAATTACGGTAATACTTTTGTAATTAATTCATTAATAATATGTTTAAATTGAAGAAAAGTTCGTTTAGAGTTCCGTTAGTATTATATTTGTATTAAAAATATCGTTTAGTTAATAGTTTACTTTTTTATTATTTTAGATGAATTAGACAAGAATGAGTCGTAGACGACTAGTCGCCTCTCCGTTCCAAAGGCCAAAATGTTGATCAAGTGATATAGACAATGACATTATTTATATATTTGTTCATTTTATGATAAATAATTTAGATTATGTAATAACAAATTTACTCAAATAGTATAAACATTACAGCTGTAACTCATTCATTGTTTGTTGATATTGTTGTTAGACCTGCAGATACAATAAGAGATCCTGTTAGTAGTTCTTTGTTTAATTAATAAGTGTAATTAATTGACATTAAAGGCTAACCTCAGTCAACGACGACATATATACAGTACTATATTGAGTATATACTGTATAACAACAAGGCTACAAGTGTCATGAATATATAATATATTGCGTATCAATTTAATTTATTATAAAATAATATAACTATCGTCTAACAATATTACTATTAATTTAACTAACAAATTAATTGTTTTTAGATTATAAATAATTGTCGTACATAGACGATTATAGAGAGTTTACACAATCCACCAATTGTCCTGCAGAAAACGAATCCAAGATTTTAAATAGCCTATTTACTATCTATGGACGAATTAACCGTGAATAAAATGCGGTAGCCGAATATATATATATATAGATACGATTGTCTTTTTTAAAAGATGAGGCTTAGGTTAGGTTAGGGGTATATTAAACAGACCTAATCTAACTCGATAACCTAGAAAACTCAAAATGAACAATTGTTTAATTGATCCAAAATGATTTATCTCTACCAATAATTGTGAATTATATAATTAAATAATTATTATTGTCAATATTTCAGATTCTGAAAATAAATTAGACGCCAATGCAGTGTCTTGTACCGCCTCATTATCCAAAACTGGACGTCCTATCGAACTAATCGATCGTAATGGATGCCTCATGGAACCAAAACTGATGACACAGTTCATCAAAATTAGAAATCCCGAAGGTGTTAAAGCTTCTATTATGATGTTCGCTAATTTCAAGGTAGGATATACAAAACAGATATTAAAATAACAAAGTGGTAAATTCATTTGTATAAAGGTATACAATATACAACAAACAGATAATTAACACTATATACTGTATATATGAATCATTTTTGTACATTGTTCAGTACTACAGTAAAGTTTGCTTTCAAAATCAAATATTAATTAAGATGAGATTAATTATAAAATAATTCAGTTAAAAAAAAAACTCTCTCTCGAAGATGAGTTATGTGAACTCGAAACGTAGAATTCTGAAAATATTCTTTGTTTTCCTAATCAAAATTAGTAAATTGTTTTCCTAATCAAAATTTGTAAATTGTTTTCCTAATCAAAATTAGTAAATTGTTTTCCAAATCACAATTAGTAAATTGTTTTCCTAAT
>JAJNBT010013897.1:0-12389 GCA_028455955.1 Notopais sp. p TS-2021 | reverse complement strand
CTTATAATACCTAAATATTTTGGTCTAATAACATACGAACGGATGACTGATTATTTTAGATTTAGGCTAATATTTAATTTAGGAAATTTCTTATTGCTGAAATTTAACAATCGATTTAATACATATACACTATGATATTCGTACTGATGTAATTGAAGTTCAAATGGCACATTCTCTATAAAATGATAAAAAGTAAGGACTCAAAATTCCTCCTAGAAAACTACAATTTGTAAGATGATTCTTTAGGTAACTATTTGGTAACAGTTCCAGAGTCGATTGAACTCAATGAAATTCTTTTTTTTTTAATATTTAAGGCCAAAAAGACAGTTAAAAACGTCTCATAAGAAGACTTATAAATGTCACTTTCATTTGTTTTACTTAAATATAGACTGGATGAAACATAGTATGATAAATCTGTTCATGTCTACCCAATATCTTCCTCTCAACAGCCAATTATATATTTACTTTGGACAATGGCCATCATTAAAGATACAATTCTTTCCTTCTTGGTGTCCACTCGACAATATCACACGGTCACACCTCAGCTCAGTTCACTAAAATGTAGCATCCAACAACCAACTTTAAGACATTTATTGTACACTGAAAAAAAATATGTTTTAAAAACTAATTAGGTAATTCATTTTCAACGAATTAAATATAAAGTAGATCTTCGTTAAATTAAGTGACTTTTAATGGGATCTTTTGGTGATTTGGTCAATGTTAAATAATATTGAATAATATGGGTCGCCATGTCATTTTTAATGAAATGATGGACGCTTGAGGTTTTATTATTAAAATATTAATATAAGTAGAAGTGTAACAATATTTATGTCTTCCTAAATTAAAGTAATGTAAATCATAAAAGTAATTTATAACTATCTCTTTCAGCATAAATATGAAATACGGTATATTGTGGTTACATAAAGTCTCCAGTTGTCTCGTACAGAATCCCAGGTTCAAATCTCTTTATGACAAACATAATTTGACATTGTGTTACGATTAAGGAACCTCCGTACTTTCACGAAGTAACCCTCCTTTAATTGATACAATGATACAAGATACACATTTTATTGAAAAACAAATAGGTTATCAAATTAAACAGTACTGTGTATATAATGTAACATACTATACAGGTATAATCAGACAATCCAAGGTTATATTTATATTATAAATAAAACCTAAATTGTTATCAAACACATAGTGGATTAAAAGATACCCTTGAGACAAAACTAAAATAGGTTGACAGATAATGAGTAGTAAATAAATCCCAAAGAGTCACAATAAGTAAATAATTAGTTGTTTAAGTAGCTCTGTTATTATATTATTGAATAGATGATGCTTCAAACAAAGTGATATTAAGATCACTTCATACCTTTGAAGCTTGATATACAAAATTCAATTTAATTGCACAAACAGTTGGGAATGGATTAACAAGGTTGTTGACACACATAGTATTATAATTATGATATATATTTAATTAATTAAATCGTTGCGTCAAGAAAAGGATAGAGTGATTGCATAGGACGTTGTACATTACAGTATTTGATTTTACTCGATATATATCATTTAATTTTAAAATACCCTGTCGACAACATATCATTTTCAGTATCATGCTGTAATGTGAAGAGATCTTATCATCTTGGAGTAGTTTTAGTTTATCATTTCCCTCAATAATTAATATATAGGATATAATTAGTCAGGCTGTACTATTACAACTAGGTTAGCTTAGAATAGAAGCTGTTAAGATGGTCTTATTTAGCTCTTCTTTCTCTATATTTACAGTTTATCCATAAAGCGCAGTATATTTGATTTTCTGTTCTCTGGTTCTTGGACTGAATAAAATAAAGTTCGTCTAGTTGTTAGGTATTTTGTGTGTTGCATTTGTACTTTAGGCATTCAGTCTATATATACGAATGATGACTTCTCTATTATTTTGTCATCTTTAATCAATAGAAAACGATAGAAACCTATATATATATATATATAAGTAACAGAAGAAACCGATGAAAAATGTTAATGTTGATAGAAAACGATAGAAGAAACTTTAAAGTTGTATAAAGTGTTACTTAAGTGTTACTTATTTTGTTTGCCTTTTTTCTGTGGAAATATTTCCAAGGTTTGAATTAAGAAGACCTCTTGTACACAAATGAGATATTTAGTCTCAATAACTATTTCTCATTATACTATATGTAGCATCTCAATTAATTCATCGTGCAAAGCCAATATGACTTGCAGATCAGATGAATCATAAGTCACTTTACACTTTAATTTTTTCTTTTCTTTACAAGTTTCTATCCAATCATAGAGATTTAGGTATAATTAGTTTCTAGTTTGTGCCTATATTCCTTTTATTATGGCAACAGAACTATCTTTAGTACAAAGGTGCAAAATTGCAACTTGGGGAGAGGTTTTTACATCACCAACTGAAGTGCAACGAATATTTAGAGCAGAATATGGACCAAATTATGTTGCCAAGTTAAACGCCACAGCGTGTGGTATTCTATATCAGCGGCTGGATTGATTGGAAAAAATCAATGGTAGGAACTACCTTCAAATGCTTCAGAATTTCGCTTTACCAGAACTGCAAAAGTTGCAGATATCGACAGCTTATGTTTTCAACAGTATACAGTATGGAACCCCTCCTCCTGAACAATAAATTTCCCGACCGCTGGATTGTGTTTGCCGAGGTTCTCTCGAGTAGTCTTTTCGCTCACCAGATTTGACGCCCTGCAATTTCATTTAGTGGAGTTACATCAAAAGCCAAGTTTATTGCACAAGACCAATAAATCTTCATGAACTCGTGGAAAATATCATGCATTGCTGTGCAAATATTCCGATGATAAAGATGGCTGATGTCGGGAATGCATATGTTAAGCGTTGGCTCGAGTGCTATGAAAAAGCTGGCTCACACGTAAAAATCTATCAGTAAAGTAATTTGATCTTATCTGAGCATCGAATTATTTTTTTTTCAAAATTAGGATACAACACTTCTTATGCCAATTTTGAAAAGATTTGTTCTGTTCGTTTTTGAAAGAAAAGAGAAAAGAAAGAGTGAGAGTTAGAAAACTGAAAACTGTCCCACTATGTCGAAGACCAAAGGTTCGAGTCTCTGATTAAACCAAATTAATATCTGAACTTTTTCTTATTTTATTTGTTATCTTGACATCAGATTCTCGGTCATTTTCAGATGAATTTTTAGCAATAATTCATAAAATTTTCACATTTCTATTTGTAAAGTTTGAGGTCATATATATAAATTGATATCAACATAAAATGCATTAATTCAATTTTATTATTGATAATAACCCTAACTTGATACATATATTTTGCACGAATTTTTCATTAATAATCCTTTTGATGGAACGAATTTGGTTCAATATAATTTCTAAAATGAACTTACATTTTTGACCTGTCCAATTAAAGAAATTGTTCAAAACCTTATTTAATGAAAGTTCCTTTGAAAAACTATACGGCTTAAAAGAAACAAGTTATACGTTGCGCATATAAACCACGCTTTGTTTAAGCATATAATTCTATAAAACTATATAGGTAATAAGTTAAAACTAAAAGAGTAATCATATAGTTTATAAAATATGTAACCGTGAGCATGTAAAGCATGCTTTTGGAAACGATTAATTACTGTATTCTATAGGTAAGATAATAATAAAACCAATGTACCATTAAAAAGGTCCATAGTGAAGACCCTTTTAGAGTTGAAAAGAAGTTACATAAACATCAACTTGTTGAGAATATACTGCCACGGAACCACCTTCTTCATTAAGTTTTATAACCCTCTATCAGTTCTAGAAGAATAGAGTTGAGTCTTCTATTATATAAGAGATTGGAACTTCTAATATTCATTTCAATGCAAAAATGCTCAACATCCTTTCATTTGCTTTAAAAAGGGAATATGTTTCGATCAGTTTATTCAACCTTGGAAAATAGTTGATTCTTTTGAAAATATTTTACGAATATTTATCTTTTGTTTTTATAAATGTTGAACTTATGCTCTTAGAGTCAATAAATTAGCTAACTTGTCAAATAATGAATGACAATAAAATCCAACCTGAGTTCTAAAAACTCCAAAAACTAAATTCATTGCGTGCTTACGTATGTAACGACCGATTTATCCGACTATTGTAACATACTTTTATAATAAGTATTTTTAAAACATTTTTTTGCAATTATGATAATAACTGTTTAAGGTTAATTGAGAACGTAGTTGTTACTTACTGGTGCAGAATAATATTGTATCAAGAATTTTCATAAAATATATTTAGAAATGTACTTTCAAAATTTCAATCCAATTTAAATATTGTTTTGTTAATTTAAATGTTTTATGAACAATAACTAAAAGTGAAAACAATAACTGCACAAAATTAGGAAGTTATATATAATTAAATAAATTTCTCCTGCAGTAATTTGCAATTTTTAAAAATTACTCAGCGATAAAAACCGAATGAGATAGAATACTGATGTGCAACGCGATACTGATATGAAAAGACGGTCTCATAATTATTTCATTATTCTGTTTTATAATATAGACTGACGAAGGCCTGAAATCTACAAAGATCCTTTCTTGATGCAGAAAGATCGTAAAAATCAATCATAAAATGAGCGTTGTGATGAGAGAGGCGTTCTGAACAAGTTGTTCTATCAATGGTGAACATGAACACTTAATGACTTTCGTGAACATCTTTAGGGAACGCTTTTGTGTCCTCGCTGTTCACCAAATGCTCTCAACTTTACATTCTTTAAATTCTACAATAAAGTTTGAGACTGCATACGCGTCATGAAACACATTTGTCTTTGAACGCCTCATTTATATGACTAAAGAATGCTCAATAATTATTCGCTCGTTGGTTTTAACAGACCAATGTTAAGCGAGAAATTTTTAGAAACATTACACCGAGTACATTTCTTTAGACGTCTTTCCATGCACAATTGTATAAGAATTCAGAAGATATATCTCAAGATGACATTTACATCCGCAGTTGTTGTGTTATAAAACGATTTTAAAGGGAAGATCGACAGTCGGTCCCTTGCAGCCATGGCATTAGTCTCATAATTGTATTAAAGTATAAGAAAATCTATGCTTGAATAAAGAAATTAACTAGACAATTTATTTAAATAATCAAGTTATTTGTATGCATGCAAGAAATTAAATAAAATGGATGCGCAGTTTGAAAATATTAGCATAGAAACGCTAATTAATTTGATTTTTATCAGTAAAATTAACTCATTATCTAATTTAAAATTATTATCTACATAATTGACTATATTATATTATGATTCTCTCATAATACGAGTATAAATTATACATTTTATAATGATTCCATTAAACGTGTCATAACTTTCTTGTATATAAGTTATTTATTTTAATATTTAGGTCATCGGATATTTAATAATGTAAATATATGGATAACAGATGTGTATTGAACCGGCACTCATTCCTTTTCGTATCGTAGAATAGAAAATTCATTTATAATTTACATTAATAAAGCGAATATAAAAGCTAATTATGACCAGCTATTTGTAGAATATTTTTACATTTTCATTCGAGTATTTTAGTTCCCTTCCATCTTTGCCTTCTCTCTCCATGGCTTGTAATAATAAATAATAAATTTAGATTTTAAAAATGTAACCTTTTAATGATCTTAATATGCTCCAACACTGTTTTGACTGTAGTATAATTTCCTCTATGGATTCCATGTGTAAGGTCAATGTGTAAGAAGTCGACTTTAAAATGACTTTAACCGATGTTGTTTCATGAAGGTCTATAATTAATGCGGTTTGTATAGGTTTTATTTCCTTATTCGTGTGTGAACGAGACCTGTAGTTGATTTTTCAAAAGCGAAATCGAGCTAATATCCAACGACCGTTTTAATTATGCGTTTCATTTGTATAACTTCTAAAGGTGTCTGGGACTCACTTTACCTTCATTTTTGTCGGCAAATGACAACGAATGATCTGTTGATGATTATTCTCCTCGCAATCATATTAGCGACCGTTCGAAAGAAACAATTTAACTCGGCGGATTCTTAACTAGATATATTTAGCTCATATCCTACACAATATATATAAAATTCTCATCTCCAGGCCCCGACGAGCTAAACTTGCAATGGATTATGGATCAGTGCTTTGGTTTCATAACTGAATGATGATTGGCGGTTAAATTCAAATCGGTAAAATAGCTGACACCTCATTTTAAAAAGCTTAATTACTCTCATGTTCAGTTGATTGAAAACATGAGCTCGTTCATCATGTTTCCTCCTGCAATATTTATGACTATGTAAATGCGTTGAATTTATAGACACTTGGACATAAGTTAACCTCGGAATATTTCTACTTTTATGCCTTATTATCTGCCTCGGTCGTCATACTTTGAAATATGATTCATTAAAATTTATTCTTTTCTCGTATATGTTTACATGTTTAACAAGTATGTGTGCATCACGGATAATTAACTGTACACCCACAGTTATTAATGTGTTGTATGTTTAGTTATTTTAAGAAAGCCCAGAGTCTTTTCTTTACATATTTTAAAGACTACAAAAAAAGATATAAAGAATACAAAATAAATTATAACGATCCTCATTATCTGCTAAAAGTACAAGTGGGTGTCGTCAAAGTATTGCCTTCGAATATCTCGAGGCTGCAGGACAATTTCTAACGATTTCTGGACACTAAAATCTCGCCTTTTATATGACCCGAGCTATAATATTTTCACGGGGTAATTGGATTTAAAGTAATTGTCCATTAATGCATTAATACTGGCATCACGAGGGATTTAAACATACTAAAGGCGAATAAAATCCCGCTGTTACATTTATTTATATGTTTCGCAAGTCGTCAATTAAATTCCATAAAATAAATTCTTTTCACTTAAATTCGTTCGGATAATTTTCTCCCATGAAAAAAAAAATTTGTATTTCAATATTATTATTATTGATGAATTTCATAAATAACTTTGGTTTATTTTTTAACCAAGAAATATTTTTAAATATTCAATATTTATAGATCGCGATCCATAAATATTGATTACATATGTCGTCTATTTATTCTGGATTTCTACATTTTTGAAGGATTTCATAATAAATAACTAGAAGGAATTCGAGGCCAAGACACAAACTGTTAACTTCAAGAAATCTGATGAAATAACGACACTATCACATTTTGTGGAAAATAAAGTATTGTTTATGGGTATTTGGTATCAATAAAACCAGGATTTGCATCGGTAGACTAAGATCTTGCCGCCGCCAATCCTCTTTTTCTTGTTTTAGTGTCCAAGTATTGAGAAATATTGTATATTATCGTAACATAATTTAAGGATGTTTTCATAGAACGAAATTGTTATCTTAAATGTTCTAGTTTCTTGAGTGATAATTTAAATTTGATCAATGTCTCAAAGACTTATTTCCAATATTTATACTGAATAATTAATGCAAAATAGAAATTTGATTTAATAATAAAAAATTATATTTAAAAAATTGTACAAAAGTGAAGACTAGTTTTGTCAAAATGAACTGGGGAAATAATCATCATGAGTTGTCAAATATATTTTAAATTTAATATTCTCATATGAAAACAGGATCCTGTAAACAAACTTAATATAATAATTAGATCGTGAATATATTCAGTAATGTATTGAATCCCGTTTCACTCTAGGGAAATTATTCTACATCGTCTACCTTTACGCCTGACTTAATAGTACTCCTACATTTGACTTGATTTTTATATGTAAATTTCTAACAATAAATAAAAAAATAAAATCAAGGGAGGGAAGATCTTCAAATGATCATTATAATTGATTTATTGTTTTGATAAATAAGTTGTGATATTATAAAATGAGGTGACTTTTATTATTGATCAATTTTATAATCTATCGGAATCTTTATCCAATTATTTATATTTAAAATTATTTCCTTCAGAAATCAGGTGATGGAACTTTGTTGACAAATTTCCTCGTAAACGTCAGCTGAAAGAATCAAACTCTTAATATAGAACTGGAGTGTCTCTTGATGAAATTTTGGAATAAATAGTATTTACAAATAATTTTATTTATTCTGTTATATTTTAGTTAGTAAATTGCGAGTTTCAATTGGCCAAATCAAATAATTAGCCAATGAACAAACAGATTTAGTGGAATCACAATGAAGCAACATTTGCAATTGTAAGAAAATTGTCTTTAAGTTTTCTGATCTATAAAACTAGAAAGACGTAAGGATAATAATTATTATGGCGTCACAGATTAAGTTGATCAATTTATTATAAATTTCCTCAAGATTTTGTAATATAATATATGGAGGGAGGAACGTTATAAAAAAAAGGGTTCTTGGATTCAGAATTGCAAACCTTACGGCAATAAATAGCATTTCAAGTATGGAAAGATAATTTCTCCTGAGAGGGAAATTAATTTCATATACATTTAATCTTGTATATAATACATCTATACATCTATACATCTATATAGCTGGTTCAACATGAATTTTCAAAACTCCGCCTGATATAATGTACAGAGGTGCCATCTACATTCATGACTTCCTAAGTTCTTACCAAATATCATATCAACAACACTGTTAAATCAATTTAATCGCAATTCTGAAGCTTTTTATTGAAGATAATTAAAGTTGTTCTCGAGTCAGAGGTCATTTTTAGTTATTTTGGAGAGTCAATCTCTGGAATGAATAAATTTGTGAAAATAAATCATTTTTCTTTTTTGTATCCCGAGCTTCCTAATTGGATAAATAAACAGTGAACCAATGACAAATGATAACGGGAATTGAATTATAATCAATCATGTCCAAGGCAATGAAATAGATTATAATAAAGAAACAAATTGCTCTCTTCCTGCGTTCCCTCTATGCTGCGCAATGGTGCAATTCCATAATCCCCAGGTAATAAACAAGGATGAGTTTAATGCAGTAAATTTCATTTCACCTACAGTTGTGACCATCCGTGTCAGTGACGTCATCTACGCGACCTGTATGCATATATAGCGGGGAAAAAAAATTCACTTCCAAACTATTAAACCTATACGGAAATTTATATATAATACTGAAAGTTTTCAGTATATTTATATAATTGTATCTAGGTAAACCATTGTTGATGATGGGGATGATGCAAGAAAGATCCAGAATGGTGTTGATTGCTACTTTTATGACTGGTTCGAATAAGGACCCCCCTCCGATTGATATATATTGTATGATAAATCAGCAGTAATTCCGCCTGGGTGATCCATTGTTGATGTTCGAAAGATCAAGAAACAGGCGGTGAAGCGACTATTTTCTACATGTAATGCAGTCTTGTTCTATATTAAAAAATATAAGCGAATATCACCAAGATGAACCAATATATATAGATAATTGAAGAAGCATAAGGTGGTGATAACTAATTTGATCTGATTTACTTTGATAAACATATTTGCTTAATCAACTAATAATATTGAAAATATGTCGTATATGTTTATTCATCAGCCAATAATTTATATTAATGAATAGAATCTTCTTTAATATAATAATTGAAAATATTGGGAACAATCAATTTCATATAAATACGTACGAAATATATATATATACTACTTATATAGGAGCCAAATGTGAACATATGATCAATATAAATAAATTATTAATGTTAACAATGAGTTCTCCAACAGATGAAATATTTTTCTTTTGTCCAATTGAGATTTATATTGAGAAGGGTACATCCAAGGTGCCATGTTGGAAATTTCTATTCCATTCAAGTATTTCATATAGTTAATTAATTAATATCATAGGTAATTTTGAATGAAATGTCACAATAATAGAATAATTGTATCAATTTAAACCAACAATTTTGTCAATGCGAATGTATAAATTGAATTTCATTATCTTTAATTGTCATCAATAAAATAAACGAAGGAAATATTTGGCGAATTATTTTTCATTCAAATGAATATAATTGGCTGCGTGATGCAGTGCAGATAAAATTTCAATGTACGAACCTTTATCTGCTTTTGTCCACAATTTTCCTGTTTATCTTTTTATATTTGAATAACCAATGGCGAGAGAGGGCCATCATTGTTCTTCCACACAACAGAAGGTTTATCCATGAATATTAGTTGAGGAAAACCTACAATTTAGACAAGAAAATGAGTCGACGATATTTATATACCATGAAAACGACCAATAGAGAAGTCAGCACATTGGATTATTATAATTCATATATTTTGATCGACGCGTTTCGAAATTTATAAGTTCATCTTCAGGGTCAATTGTTCAAATTTATTTGTATAAATAAAATTCAATGAAACTAAGCAGCATTCATCGAAATATAAGTTTATTTAACTCTGGGCAAATCGATTGAATTAAAAAAAAGGATCTTTCGGAATCTGCATTTAAGGATTTCTAATTATTATAATCGAGCATCCGTTGGTCATAGATATTAATACCAATTTATATCATCAAATATATTTTCTAAGAGTCATTAAATGCCATAAGGTCATTTCTGCTTACAAATCTTAGATAATACAAGAGATATTCATATTTGAGCATTTCCTATTTGTACAGCATTAGAAATATCTATTGTTGATTTGTAGACATTAATGTAATGTTTAAAGTTGAATTGCACCGATATATTATTCATAAATATACCGCAATGAAAACAAGGCACAAAGTTTTCATGCAATAAATATAGTTGTGCATATTGAGTGGTTTTCTATTTATTTATGTAAATTGCACGTCGTAACTCTTCGTGATTCCCAATCATTGAATATGGAAGCTAATTAGCAGGCTGTAAATTAGACTGCCTTCCAGTCCGTCAGTATTGTCCAATGATTCCAGATATAAAACCAATTAACTTTAATTTAAATTTAATCAAATATTTTACACAAATTAGTTGATAAAATGTAATTTATTTTAATGTCGATTCGATGTAAAATTCTTTTTTTAATTCATAATTGGATATACAAATATTTCATAAAAGTGCAAATTTACAAAATGAACTTGAATGAAAAAGTGCATTCGATGACCGCATGCTTATTATAAGAATGTATAATATATTTTTACTCTACATTATCCGTGGCCTATCAATGAAAAACAAACTGCACCTGGTCGCATATTGAATTCCTCCCAAGGGCTTCATTAGGCCTACTTTTATAATATCAAATTATATACAATTAAGTGTTTATAAGAAGCCAATTTCATATAGCCACAATGGGGTTATATAGACGTATGTTTTTGTTATGCACTGCACACATAGAGAAATTTGTATGATTGTACATTTTTATATAGAGCATATCGTAATATGTGGACAACAATAACAAAGCAATTTAGAGTATAGGGCGAGCCCTATTTAAACCTGCTGAAGACTTAGGATTTATTATATAATTGATTGTTATATATAAAGATGACAAATATGCTCATTAATACATATAATAAATGCGAACTACTTGATTTATTTATTACGCTTTTAGTTTTCGCTTTAAATAAATATAAAAATATTTAATAAATTAATTGATCGATCTATATAAATTCCGACTGTGTGTCTGTGTGTGTATATGTATATATTAGGATACGCAGGTGTGGCAACTGTATAACGAATAATTTTCATTATAAAGAACAAACGGGAAATTATTCCAGAACTTTACATGTTGGCAACATTCTGTGATATGAATACATGATAAATAATCTCCAGTTGTACTTCAACACACTGACAGTCGTAAAAACAGACTTGGGGAGGGCTTTTAAACCGTACAATTAATACTAATCACATACAGCTACCTGTAATTATCTGCTTCATTAAAATTCTGTGCACTTTCGTCTGTGATTAACTTTAGAATTTTTTTTCCATAGTTCTTTATATGTAAATAATAAAGATTGATAATTATTTATTTCTAATGTTACAACTTTGTTAAATTTAATTTAGAAATAATTGAAAATGATTTTCGAAAAGTGAAAATTACCATTACATGAAAACACAAAAATAATATTTGCATCAAACAAGAGAACTATAATTATTTTTCACTTTTGGGTTTTTATTTCATAATTTGGTCAAGTCGTACATAACGGATGACCTTTGATGGGTCAAAGGTTGACCAATGGTTCGTATATAAATCCGAAAAACATCTGTATGTCTAAAACAATAATAGAATTACACGATTCAACTTTTGTAGAATTAATGTCTCTTAAGCTGTAAATTTAAGTGCATTAATGAGCTTTTGAATTGTTTTATTGACTTTTAACAAATTAATTAACAGACTTTTCGAAATTATTGCCAATGCATGGATTGATTTTTAAATTTTGTTAAAGTGATAAAAAAGGGTCGGAAATCACTGATTTGCCTTTAAATCTGTTAATAAAATCAGATGTAACTATATAAATAAAATATAATAAGTATATGTCATATTATTA
>JAJNBT010013856.1:0-14102 GCA_028455955.1 Notopais sp. p TS-2021 | reverse complement strand
ACTCTCTCTCTCTCTCTTTCAAATACAATATTTCGAATGCTACGTCATTCATTTTCAAACTTTTTATTACGAGACTAAGTTAATACAAAGGAGGTGCTCTAAAAAGGTTATAACCTTAAAAAATAAAGAAGTCTCAAAATATTTTCAAAAATGTTCGTTATACAAGTTCGTTCATTTTTTAAATTAATGATGGATCTTTCCTTCTTGATTAATATATATAACGTTCCTTTATTATGAGGTCAGCTCTGCCACTTAACTTCTATAGAACTGACGAATTTTCTATAAATTCTATAGATATATTTGATCCTAGAACCGGAACCCCCTTATGTTTTCTTATGAATTATTATGACCCTATTGTAAAAACATGAAATTATTTAAATTAGTATCATAAAAATGAATGACTACAGCATTCTAAACACTATATTGCAATTAAAAGATATAGTAGCTACTAGCCTACTACTAATGGATGTCTATAGTCTTACAATCTTATCAACGGAAGAGTGCCGTGCCGATAGTATTTTTCTTATTTTTCCTCTTGACACATAAATATTAATTTCTTTTTTAATATTCTTTGCATCGTAGTTGAATTAGAGTAATGATGATCAATATGATATAGCAAATACCAATATTTCTGCCTATTTTAAAACCTCGATGTAACTATATTAGCTCAAAATTAAAGGACTAAATAAAACAAATTTATGACGCATTGCTCCTAAATTATGCATATTATGAACTTATACGTGACGCATGATTGTAATCTACGACGTAATGAGTAGAATGCGAATGAACAATTCATATTAATTAAGTTTGATTAAGCCTAGTAATGAGATTAAAACATCTGTTTTTACACACAAGAAGCATTTTTTCACAATATACGAAGAGCTTAATTGGCTATTTATAAAATCCTCTCTTAACAAATTATAATACTATCTCGGATGCTATATATTTTATTCGTTCTGATACTGTATTATCTCTACGAGAACCTTAAATTAGCTACATAATTGCAAATGCCGCGCCTATAAAAACGTAGTCTGTGTATCCGACTCTAGTAATAAACCCTATCTTTATATGGACAACGTGAGAGCTGGGGGTCGTAGTTCCTTACTCAAAGTTCAAGATATCAAACTGTATCGGCGGTGCGTAGTACATAAAAGTACAAAAGCATCTACACTTGCCGCCGGCATCGAGCAAACAGAAAGAACTTCAGTAAAAAGAAAACAAAATAAGAGCCAGCTGGATGATGCCAGCCTTAATTAATCTCGTAGTTGAATCAGAATTGGGGAATAAGAGAGAACATCTAATTGGTTGACGAACAATTCCGTCCAATCTCGATGAATTAAATCTAAATAACAAAAGCCAGCCGACATATACGCTACGGTAAGTAATTATGGAATTGAGCAGCAAGTATCGTGGCATTTTTAATTGTTTGAAGGAACAGTTTTGTGAAATTACTATCGATTTACTTGTGCTTAAGGTAATTTATGGATGGCATTAGTACGGTAGCTCGCCTCTTAGTGATGGTAAACCAACATAAATACAAATATAACGAGCAAATCTACAAAAGAAAAGACAATCAACAAAGTCAACATGAAGAAGGGCCAATATAATATTCCTCATTTCCTTTACTACATTTCTTGTATATATTCATGTTGAATAGGTAAACAGTTATTTTCTGCAGCAAGTTTTTTTGTAGAAAATAACTACCTCCATATATATATTACAAGAACCAGCGGGCCTGGTTTGTCAATTTATTATTAAAGAGTCGTAGAATGTACGAGTTTGAAGGTCATAAGAATAGATCAAAGATACTGAAACTGCCATTTCAATACCAACGTAATTACTTACACGAATAGATTAAACAAAAATGGCTCGAAATTTCATCACGTCATTGTTAATTTATAAGTACGGTATTTTATAATCTATTAACTCGACATCCATTAGTGTATTTACTTTATTCACTTCACTTTTATGCCATTTAATTATCTTTGTTCATTATTTACTTCGCAGGTCACTCAAAGTTATTGAATCAATTTATAAATCACTGCAGTAATTGACAGATTTCAGGAACATTTCATAAAATGGAAGAGACTGGCGGCAATTTTATAATTGTAAAAGATTGGAAAATTCTATAAATATTCCTATTTAGCATTTAATTATTTGTGTACTCTTAAAAAGGATGTTGGTATCGGGTGAACACGATATCTCCTATAGAGGAAGCACACAAGAGACGACTTTGCACATTTCAGCTTTGAACGTTGAAAAGTTTTTAATGCCGCCGAGATTGGGGGAATTAATGAAACCAAAGTTTTCCAATGGCGAACCAATCCAATTCAATCATACGGACCATTTGTGCGAGAGACGATCCATAAATCGTTCCGATTATACACACTTAATGTTAATCCGCCAGTCCGAGATCTGGTCTGATACAATAGCTGTCATAATAACAATGTCTTATTTTATTGACGTCCACGTAAACATGTCTAGAAAGAATTGGAAAAAGATTTCTTTCTCAGGGAACAACTTCCGTCTTTGTAAAAGCAAAATAGGGGACGTCTCTTCGGTGGAGATTTTTATCGAACGGGGCTTTCTTTCGCTCATTAACTAAATGGTCTTTGAACAGATCCAATATTGTTATTGGTATCGGAGCTGCTTTGATTTATATCTTAATTTATGCACTGACTCGTCATTCCAGGCTACCTAAGCCTCGCTCTAAATGAAAATCAATAGATATTTAGATTTGATTACGTAATCAATTTTGTTATTCTTTCCATCGGACATTTAAATTTTAAAAGGAAAAACTACTACGTTTTTTTACTTGCAGCACGAAACTTAGCCGGTGATTTTCATTGAAGGTTTTAATGGTATTAAAACATCGCATACCTACCTTTTTAAATTAAAATTGTTAATTTTAAAAGGAATTTTTAATGGTAATGAGGTCTTTTCTTCAGGTTTTTTGTGTGGCCAATTTGATCCCTCGAAGCAGTTTGGGAGCCAGACTCCATGTCAAAACATTTTATTTTTTTATGAAATAATAACGTAATATATATTGTATATGTTTAAACCTGAACACTGTTACCACTAAGGGCCACTATACTGTTACAACTCTTCCGCTACTCATATAATATTTTTAAGAGCGCCAGTGGCTTATAGTGCTACATAAAAAAAATCTATTCTAGGGGCAGCACAAACCCGCTGATATTTGCCTTCCAGAAAAACACGGACTGTAAAAAAAACTATTTTTCAGAAAACTTATTATTTCTCTTCATTTATTTTTAAAAATAAATCTTAAAGTCTCGGTTTTATGATTCAATTTTTCGCATTTTAATTTAAATTATATATTAAACTGACAAATTTTTGGTTTCATTTTCAACAATAAACTAATTAAAAATATAGCTAGGGTCTTCCAATGTTATATAATTTTACGTACACCGAGAATATAAATTACGTCGCCAACCGTTAGCTCGTTGAGTGACAAGAATTAGTTAATTGGAAACAGAACTGAGATAGAACTTTAATTGCATTTTTAGATTCGTTCAAATAGAAAAATCTTGTAACTTTTCTCGAGTCGTTAATGAAAAATTTCTACTTTCAATTGTGATGCATTATACTTCGTATCGTATAACACACAGGGGCAATAATCTTCTTTATTTTTGCAGATATAAACAAATATTTATAAAAGATTAAGTTGGGATCCATGAATTTAATGAAGTTTCTTTGATAATAGTTCGGTTTCAGTTAGCGTTCAAATTTCAAAAGCAATTGCTGATGATTTAACGCATTTATAACAAATGTAGGCAATGAAATACATGTTAAATTTTATCTCCATCAATTGTAACAGTTTTTAGTAGAACATAAATACATAATTGGACATTTATCATTTATTGAGCAATATCCAGCCTCGTTTCAAACAATAGAGGTTACGTATTGCAATAAATAATAACAATAAACAATACAACGCGTACTTTATAGAACATAATTTCTACCGTTTTTTTCGAAATACTGTAATGCCAATAAAATATAGATACCATTCGGTACAGCAACACTGATGCATAAATTGTGGAACTTTTAAAATATTCACTGTAGATATTTTAAGCCTACTCGCTGTCGTAGGAGTTTGGGCACGTTCCTACTGAATAATTTAATTCTACAAACTAGAATTGTTGGGAATGTTTGCCATTGAAATTATTCTTAAAATCGTTATAGGCCTACTAGCCTATGCATTAATAAGTCATTTATATGTATTAAAAAGGTTTTCGATCCAAAGTAATTTAAAGGACCAAGAAGTTCGTAACTTTTCGCATATAAATCGAATAAAAATGGATAGGTATCTACATATTTATTGAGATATTTCTCAAGTTTTTTCGATTACGTCTTGATAAATCGAATTAAATTGAAGAGTCTCCGAGTTCTAAAGGCACATACAGTGTCATTTAGGTCTATTTAAAACTCCAATATTAAGTTAAAAGCCAATATAAGACAATTTTAGATTCAAAGTATTCGTATAAAGAATATTTCTGTAATGTATTGATTAGCCTAAACTTTTTCCTAATTGTTCAATCAAAAATATTTTTTATAGAATATAATTCCCTGGAAAAGGAAGGAGGTTGCAACGAACAACTATAATTTCCATTTCGAAGCAGCAAATGTCTATTACAGATTAGAATCTTCCATAAATCCTGGGCGACGCTTGCAAATCCTTTCTTCGTGTGTAAGTTTCCGCTTCGTCAGTCTCCCTTTCTGAGTGCATATGATGGATTTGCCATCATCATTTGCTCGATAAGAAGATCCGTGTTCTTTGGCTTTTCCCGGACAACCCATTGGATACCGGAACCCGTCATTACTAAAGCACTACAACGGTTCAACGACAACTCAACTTCTTTACAATATAGCAGAGTAGTAGCGATAGTGAAGGTAAGGCGGCGCCTGCGCTGCAATTTTATACATGGAACTTTGGGAATAATATCAGTGTAAGTCTACGATATCGGTAGATATTATCAGGGCTATGCAGACAGAGATGCTTATTTCTAACTTTGATTTATCGGCTTAATTAAGCCTTAAGGAATAGGAATATAAACCAAAGAATCCTATCATAAATTTTGGCTTTTTAAATTATAGAAAAACGCAGTGATCGCTTTCTAGCATTGACTAAAGTTTGAAAATTGCAGTTTATTTTACATTTATTCACAGATTATAGTCTGAAAAATAAAAATATTTATCATCACCACTGATCAAACCGATATACAGTACTTGTATACGAAGTCCTACAAATATATTTTATTTTTAGGGTAAGATCTATTTTATAATATGAAATAATAAATAATTAAATCTTCACATCATGATTCACACAAATTTAAGGTAACGACAATTATTTGATACCTACTACAATAAACGATTTATGAAGAAACGACAAATTAAAATACCCCGGTATATCTTAGAAAAAATTAAGATTATTTTTAAAATTAAGATATTTTCCAATCAAAGCCGCACTGATATCTACGTGTAATACGATAGTGGTGTCTCAATATATTTTGACCACGCACCATTTAATCAATGAAAATAATAAGCATTTACCAAGTCTTTCCCTTTGAGAATAGATTTTTTTCCTTTCAGAACATCAGAATCCGCAAATTTCCTTCGGCCCCCACGACTTTGGAAACCACTGATCTAGCTCAATTGTTACTCGAAATCAATAATGTCAATCTTCCTCAAAATGAAATCGATATTAACTGTATATCGACTCTGGTCTCTTTGAGGCTTCGATTTACAATATACAAAAACAAAGCGACCGTTTGACGACATGCAAATTCTATAAACCGTAATGCATTTGGTAAACTTAATATAGAAACTTTGAATCAATTAGTACATCCCGACTTTAGGATTATGTATTTTCCTCTATACGGGCATACATTATAACTCAGATTTGAATCAGAATGTTGAGATTTTCCTCCCCCCACAAATTATTGACGGATCCTTTGATTAAATCTGCATCCCTAAAGATGTCGTGGGGGATCACCATTCACACAAATGGGGTGTCCTAAAAAGACCCTCACCGTATTTCTGCTCAATTAAAGTGAAGTACTTAATGATCCTAAGGAAATCAGGGAGAACACTGTTCATGAACAAAAAGGACAACATTCCATCTATACAGGGATGGAGAAGAGGCTTTAAATATACATTCCCAGTCATTCAATATACTTATTTCACATTCATACTTAATTAAAAATAGTAAATTATGTTTAAAGACATTTATATTTATTTCATATTATCAATAAAGATGCAATTTTATATAACAAAAATATGAAGTCATTTGCTAATATAGCTAATATATTGTTATCTTTAAAATAGCGCTTTTTATTCAAATCCGTAACAATAAATATGATAATGTAAACCCCAGTAAAAACTTTTACGAACACACATTATGCATTTACCAGAATTCATAATTTGTTATAATGAGATCGCGAATAAAAAGAATTTAGTATCAAACTATATGGAAAGAAACATGACAAAACGATCAAATATTTTTAGTCTACGAGTATATACATAATGTAATGACAAAACATTCGGGTTTTTTGTATTGGACATATCAATCATCATAATAAATAGTATCATAATGCGGTATTTTACTGATACGGCAATTGGAAATGACGCAGCGAAGAAACTAGAACGCCCAGTGTTCATATTGATAGCGCGCGAGGGTATATCTCGAACGTAAATAGAAAATAGACTTAACATGCATTTAGAGTTGCCAGCGTAATCCCATCAAGAAAATAGGATAAAGGATTTGAAGCCCTAGAGAATTTGGTGTCATTTCTTAAATCGCCCCAAAATTCGAATTTAAATTGAGTAAGAAGATCATCTTCGGGACATTCAAGAACATCGCGTGCAAATTCTACTGCTTAGTCTAATTATATTGAATTTTCGTTCTATTTCAACGTATAGAGAAATGAGCAAAATGCATTTATTTATTTATGAAACGAAATTACCAACCTCGAATTTATAAAACTCTTTCTATTCAAATTAATATATTCTATAGTGATATCGCTACAAGTTTATGATATAAAGAAAATTAAATGTCACTACACTAGATTTAGGAAATAATTCAAAAATCATTATATTAGTACTGACATTATTTTAATTAGATATAATTTTAATTTTAGTATCTTTCATTCAACTAGAAATGTGTAGCAATGTACGGTATCCACTTACCATAATAGTTCGAGTAACTGTCAATACTTAATCCTATTAAAATTAATATCGGTCTAAAAGTTATAATTTTAGTAAACTGTACGGTTAGTCTGTATTGTAAAGAATAAAAATAAAAATAAATAAATTCCATTATGTAATAATAATACAGTTGCAAAGACGAGAAAACGTTATAAACTGCCATTACTTGCATACAAAAAATAGAATTTTGTAAATCACAAAAGCGAATTTTTAAATAGAGAAAAAAGTGATAAGATATAGATGAAGTTTCTATTAGCTTCCCGGCCTTCCCCTACTATTTATTGAAATAGTTGATAAAGAAAATAAAATAAATGCAAAATGTTTTGTGTTATTTAACGAATTTGTATTTACAGAGAGTTTTAAAAAATATCAATATAAATAAGATATATTTCATAAGAAAAGGGTAGTTTATAATAGAAATTTTCGGTAGGATATTTATATCTATCTTATGATACACTTGAAAATCTAATTTAAATGTTGAATTTGAGTGATCAGAATTTTATTAACGGCATCGGTACAGTAAATTAGTGGTATATCAATGCCGTAGTAGTTGACAAGAACTAGGGAGGTTGAAACTAGAGCACGATTCGTTCCCACTGGGCATGATTTACACACGCACGCAAATCTTTCTTATCCTCTTCTGAGCTCTGATATCAGGGAAAGGGGACGGTCGCCGATCAATACTATAATGCAGACAAAGTCGCGATAAAACTTTGAGTCTCTTCGTATATTATTAAATTAGTAGTTCGTCTATGCCGAGCATAACTAACAACATTAAAACCTAATTGAAAACATTTAAACAATTGTACAACAACCCAGATTGGCACTAAGCCAGCTGTGTTAAGTCAGAAATATGAAGAAAATGTAATAAATAAAAATTAGAAGTTAATTGTGAGTGCCTAAAAAATAAATTGCAGTGGGTTAGAAATAATCTCGTTATTAAATTAACTCCAGTTAAAACTTTTTATTTACTTTTCATTTTTAACAATTTATTTTTAGACATTGATTAATAGTTGTTATCGATTCAATCCAGTATTAAAAGTATGGCCCTCGATAGTGCCAGACAACAAATTACAAAAAACTATTATCAATCAATCTAATGATAAATTAAAAGTTATATGCAGTTGCCAACGCAAAAACTTTGCATCCACATAATCATTTTTGATTAGCTTAATAGGTCCAATAGGCTATCGGTAATTATTATTCACGGGGGAAACGATAGACTCGTGTCACTATATAGAGTGTGCATTAGGTTCAACATCCATTTATCGTGGGGAATGCCAAGCTCATTTAATAGCCACAAGAACGGTTTTAATTAATAACTGACGTGTTTTTTATTTCAATATCGGCAACCGATTTTACTGTAAATATGCTGCAACGACACAAAAATCGTCGCTAAAAGTCGTTTAGAATATACTGGGGGGGAGGGGAGAATGATGGAGGGGTTCAAATTGACATTTTATCTAACAATATTTTTAAAAATTTTCCCTTTTTCAATGTTCCAAAAATTTAGATTTAATGCGACGATATAAATTTGCATATATAAGCTATGAATCTAAGCGGATAAAACGTCTAAAGTTTATGAAAAAAATCAGACTCGGAGTTTTAGACACTTTGATACTTTGCTAAAGGACATTCATTTAAGGATCTTTATATTTATTGAAATTTCTTTTACAATATCTGCTACAAAGAAAACGATGTTCAATATTTATGGCAATACTTTCAACAACATATTTAGAATTTGATAGCTATCTTATACTCGTATCATACGGTAGAGTAAATATTACTTGCCAGCCAATAATCTATACACCCTATAGGCCTATTTTATGGTCGTGATATTTATTTTCTACCCTGTTCAAATATCTATTATTCCTAGACAGTTACAATTAGTGATCCTCTAATTAATTTTTTTTATAGCAAATTACTGCGTCCTAGGCCTAATTTTTATTAACTGCGCTATTTTGAAAATGGTGAACACAATTGAGCAGCTTAAGAGGGAACATTGGTTATAATTAAGTTTACAAAACTACTCACGTTCCGTTCCCAGTCTTAGGTTTTATATTTAATTTACTTACAAAACTTGAATGAACAAAGTGACCAATTTAACCCGAATCTAAATCTACGCTCACTTTAGTGGAAATTAACAAGAGGCAATAAAATCTTCAATAATGGGCGCTATTAACTTTTATATACCTGACTCACTGCGACATGTAACGTTATACGCACAAAACCACACAACGTAACATCAAATATAATTATTTCCGTGATGCACCAAAATATAGCAGACAACAAGGGGAAACGAGCCAGATGAATTTAAATCTGAAAATACAAACTTCTGGATCAGGATCGGGACAAAGCAACTCCCCTCCAATCTATTTAGCATGGGAAGCTGGATCACATTAGCGTCATATTAAGACCGACGTAACTTCTTCTTTACAGTCTTAAGAGAAAATAATAACCAGTGGCTACATTATTAACATAATCCGTTGCGAACAACAGAATTCCGCCGTTTCTTTGCTGAACCATTCTAGCGATGGTCAATATTTTAACTATAGGGAGATAGATACCTCGTATGCAATACTTATTTCTTGATAGGCCTATGCGTTATTGATTTGGTGGTTACAGATAGGCCTATGTAAATAACTTATCGATCATTCAGATAGTAAATAGAAATTTCTAGGTTATATATTATAGAACTTAATCCAATTCTTTTTTTGCATCTTGTATGATAAAATACACAATAATTGCAGTTAAAGCGAGGTGATACAAAATGACAAAGAAACAAACTCAGCGAGTCTGGATCTACTATATACTGAAACAAGGCAACCGTGAGGTCAACAAATACATAGCGATCAGCCTATTAAAGGAGTTGGCGGAACTAGGGGGGAAATTTTGCTGAATATAGTGTCAGCGATATGCCTCGCTGCGCTTTATGTTTATGGCCTTCGCTACATTGTATGCTATTAAGATAAATAATGTATAGGTCTACCAGTTTGCATTCGTTGACAAATTTGTACAGAACGTGACAAAAGTATGTGGATTTTACAAACGGACTCGACTACACAATTCTGATACGAAAAAAAACTGATAAAAAATTCAATAACAAAATTGACTGATGTGACAGTGGCGCGGCGTTCACTATCGCAATACAGACGCAATTTAAAACATAATATTACAAATATGAAAAAAAAAGACTCACAAAAATCATGCGATACCAAATTAAAATAATCATACATTATTAAAATGACCAATTATTAAACCTTACTGATTATTGCATCGCTTCAATAAATGAAATTTAATACAATTATTTATTGCTTTTGAAACACGAAATATTAACTTAGTGTTTATTACAAACTTCAATTTGTAATAACATCGACATTGTGAAAACTTTTTGTAATTAAAAACTTTCTATTGAACTTAAAAAACAAGGAACAAACAATTATAGTTTCTAAATTTAAACTTGGTAAACTTAATACCAAAAAGTAAATGAAACATTAGTCTGAAAACGCGTAGATTTTATTATTTTCCCCAATTTCAGTTGTTTTGCATTCGAAATATGCACACGTGTATACATACACCCAATCGTGTGTGGCTCAGTGACTGTAATTCGCTAGTACTTACATATTATTTAAATCCTGTTATCTCGTTTAAATGAGCAAAGTTCGTAATTGTTAGTCAGTTTATCGTAGTCGATTACCAACAACGAATGACCGCGAGATCGTTGCCGATAATGGCTTTAGTAAACTATCGAAATGCTACACAACCCTAAACAAATATTTGCGCTAGCATTTTAGAACCTCTCGATTGGGGTTTATTTATGTTCATCATACGCCTGGCGCCATAGTGTGGGTGTGACCAGTATAGTATGACTGCGAAACTTGGTGCCAAGATCAATATCGTACTCTTCCAAAAAGGGAAGAAATTATATTATAATTCCATCAGCACATCCCCAAAAACTTTTTAAATCTTCCCAACCAGAATTAACACAATATTATAAGTCCAATTACATTTATTATTTAAAAAATAGCAACGATATTATTCGTGACGGGTCAATTACTATGTTTATCTGCCAGACAATTAATTAAAAACCCGTCTACCATATGTTAACATATCACCCGAGGCCCCTCAGGTGTCATTGACGGAAAATTGGTTGGTCATTCTAATTTAATTGGAACGAAGACAGAGACAAACCATAAAAGAAGGAGTTCGTGTGTAATAAAAATACTATCAAAATAAAAGAGAAAATCAGTCAAATCATCACGAAGTTTCCTTGTGTACTTACTATACGTATAATAAAGTCATCCGTCTCCTAAACTTGCGTATAGTTAGTGAACCACACGTGACACATACCTGCGAAAGAAAAAGAAACATATTAACGTAAGTAGAGACTTGAGTCTGTTGGGATATCTTAAAACTCTGGAGACGAGACTTGGGTGAGATATAAAGAAATGCGATCTACAGACATTCGTTCGAGGGTGTGGTATAGTTGTCCCTGGGGAACGAGTGGCTCTTTTTACCAAGCTTGAATGAAATTTACTCGAGAGATTAAACAAATATTTCCCGCCTGACAAAACTTACGACCTATGAGTTCAGTGAAAGTTTAAATTTTAATGCCCAAAGTTAGCTTCATATTGAGCGAATTGAGTCGACAAGCCATCTACGTGACAAACTTCTCTATAAAACGTAAACTTTGATTCGACCAGAAAATGCTTTCGACCGGTTCTTTGTTAGCTGCGTTTCAATGTGAACGGGCCATTTGCGGATTCTCTATGGACCCATTGCGAGTCAAGGGTTGCAGAGAAACGTAATCGAACGATGTTCTAAAAGGAAGTTACTACAAGAAGCTCAGCTTTTGGAATTGCATCCAAGTTCGCAACCAAATCGACAATCTACGCAATATACGACAATGAACCTAAATCTGTAGCCCACAATCTCGTAATTAGAGAAGTGGCTTAGGGGGCACACGAACCAGCCATAGACACAGACAACATATGGCTTAATGCGGCAATAGAAAGGAATCCTAATTAATTTACACAAGCATTAAAACCCATCCTATATAACTGAGTAAAGTGACTCGATCGAAAAGTTAAAAGACTGCTGGCTATATAGCAGCAGCAGTAGTTCCCCGTACTGTTCGATAGTTCCTTATCATAAACACCAACAAAATATTATTAAAATATAAAATACTTCCGTCAAATATGATTGATATCACTAATTACAACTAATCTGACGACGAAAATCAAACATAAAATTTCGCGCAATATATTTTTCACCAGATTACTCTAGATTTTATATACGAATCGACCGAAAACAAAGTATGTTTTTCAATTTGTAGATTAGTATTTACCACACCATTTCATAATTGAAGCAACTGTTAAAACATTGATGGCAGAAATGAATAAATGAAAAATCGGTCGGAACAAGGCACGAAATGTCAACAAGTTTATATAAATGCCGAAAGCAGCTTACCTTTCAGACTAATACTACGAGTCTGAAATTTATATCAATATAGAGTATGTAAAAACAGTTTCACACTGGTGTTTCTAGTGTAAGCACCATTTGGGACTAGTTATTACTTTATAATATCTGATTTAAGTATATAGGTCAATTAGAGCTCGAAGGATTTACACATTGCCTTGTCTCTTGTGCAGAAAAGACATCATAATATAGTGTCATTAAATATAGAATACAGCAGTTTTATCAGATAGGCAAAAATATATAGAGAGTATTCAATATGAAACCAGTGGCATAGATAATGCATGTAACAAATAATACCGTATTTGAAAGGGTATTAGCAATTACTATTTGTATTACAGAAAGATTAGATGGAATAATGAATATATGTTCATGTGTAATGTATCAATAAAAACATTTTTATTGAACATATAATTAATGTATTTTTATGTAAAATGAAACAGACCGCAAAATAAGTAAAAGTCACTAGAAAAGAGTTAATTAACTAAAAACTTCCATCATTAATTTTGCATAGAATATAATAGAAATGCATATACAGCATAAAATTAGAAGTCCGTGGAATAAATAGTGATTTATTTCGCAATTTAACTTATTGAGCAAACTGTATTATCTTATAACATTTATAACTACATGAAACCTATTCTCGTTTTTCTTTCGGCAATTTCGCGTTGAGACCAATAGTAATTCAAAGAGATGGGCTTCAGTCTCTGGTCCGACGCTTTTGTGTGAAATTTCTTTGCCAAGTTTGAGAATAATTCTAGAGTTTTTTAAACATACCAACTCTGGTTGCTGTCCCGGGATCCTGGGAAATCGTAAAAAAATAGGATATTTATTTCCAATGCCAAAAACATGAATCTCGGGAGGGTTATTTTTTTATTTGTATTCTTTTATCAGTTAGTTTTGTTTACAATTTTAAATTCAGTTTAAAATCGTCAAATGACTCAGACAAGTATTGAATCCTAAACGAGATCCAGTCTCAGTGATCAAAATCTAAATTGCCTCTCCTTCTCCAAGGGATATTTTGTGAAATCTGAAGAAATACCAGTCATATTAGTGTATCTTGATGCTATATTGTGATCGCGGAGCTGAAAAGGGTGGAGACCCCTGGCTATACAGTATTATTGTTTTCTTTAATTTCTGATTTATTTTGAAAGTATAAATTATTTTTTATTTTCTATGGTACCTTATTGTAGGGTAAAGGAATTTCATTTTCTCTATTAATGTCGTATATAAATACTGGTGAACTGGACCTAGTTCGTAAAAATGATTCACGCAAACTTGTTGTTAAAATTATTTGACAATTAATTTATGAAATATAATCGAACACCTGTAAATTATCTCTTAATTCTATATTCAATTATTCATCACTTATATTTTTTTCATTTTCCGTATTTTTTTTAATT
>JAJNBT010013490.1:0-13770 GCA_028455955.1 Notopais sp. p TS-2021 | reverse complement strand
CTATCAACGGTTGGAAGACAAGGATCATTTTCAGTGAAAAGGTTAAGAACAATAAAAGCGTTATAATACACAGGTGCTTTTATATTTCTTTAAACTTTTCACCCCGAATGTGTCATATAGATACAGTATCACATCACGATACAGATAATACTATGATTGGTATTTTTTGCATTTTCATTATTGGTAGTGACCTATAATGGATAGATTGATGTGACCCGTGTTTCTATTTTAACACGATGTTGAAATCAACTCCGAAAGTACGAAAATTAAAACATAACTGCGATATATCAGTGCGTGTGCATTATATATGTATCTAATCTATTGTAATATAGTGCGTGTGCACTATATATATAATGCACACAAACTATTCATACTGTGTTGTAGATATTTTTAGGTAGAAAGGTATCCAGCAGTTTTTTGGAATATATTTTTTGTTTAGTTCACGAAAATTTGTTTATACTCTTTGCTGGAAATTCACGAAAATGTTGGATTTCTTTTGATAACAATATAGAAACAAAATTAATATTCATAAAGTTGAAGTTTTATACTTTACCGTGATATAAGGGAGCCTTAAGTTCAAGGAAAGGTACTTGAGGACTTCTCTCAAGGTCGAGCCAATGGTTTAATTATTTGTGTTTCGTTCATATTTCTGTTAAATATATAGTGTTATGAACTTCCATCAAAACAATCTTTATTTGTTTATATTTGTATGGACAACTAGTTATTTCTTCTGAATAATTTTTTTCTATATTTTCAATAAATTTTTTTCTTTTACAAGAAATATTTCATACGATCTCATGAAATTTCAAAAGTTCTGAATTCCCCAAAATGTTGCCGACCTGCCATAGTAAGCGTAATTATTTTATAAAACCCAGAATTAAAATAATAAAACGAAATATATTTCGATATAGACTGTAATCTCAATTTATAGAATATACAATTTGTTTTTAAGAAACTCAACAAAAATTGAATTAAAATTCTCATAAATACGGAAGAGGTACATACTGTAATGTCCCATAGACATATATATATATATATAAGAGTTTATGGCAAATTAAAAAAAATTCTTAATAGTCTGTTACCACAAACTGATATATATATATATATATATTATTAAATCCTGCTATGAATATTCCCCATACTATTACATATTTGAGTTAATCATCTTTATATATATATCTCTTCTCCTTTAAAAAAATAGTACATATTATTCAGAAGTAACATCTTGAAAGTTGAACACATAATTATTATACAGATGCGATTCTTGCATCAGTTAGACTGTTAGACGAAAGTCTTTGAGAATAAGAAAGAATTACACAAAATGGACCTGGAATTACATTTTGCACTCTCTCTTCCTATTTTAAAGAGCATGATTCACTCTTAAATTTTTACTAAATTGCTCCATTGCGTTATATTTGGAAGCAATGTGCATGCTAATGGTAAAAGTATATATTATATATGCATGCTAGAACCTTTGTGTTATTTCAGTGGATTTTCTGCCTTATGATATATTAAACAATAGAAAATGATATGACTCGTGCAAATTAGATAATAGCATGTATGAAATATGTACTGATTATTATATTAACAAAGTATATTTTATTGTCGGTGAAATACTGCTATATCAATATGGTGGGCGCTAACTTCGTCACCGAATAGTTTGTTAGTCTCAATAAAATATAAAGTAAATATAGATCATTTTAGAACTATGTAATCAAAATCCTAAAATTTAAAATTAATAAAAATCTGGTTACGAAAAGTCGTAGAATCTTGTAAATATAACGTGTACTGTTGTAGAATTGGTGACCAGTAAACTCTACCTGGATAATTCCAAGATATATACATGTAATAAATAATATTTAAATGCTTTTAGGTTAGATTAGTTCAGCCATATTTTGCGGGGGAATTTACGGAGGGATAATATGCGTGGTGGAATATACCGTTGGGGAATTTACCGCGGGAAAATGTACCTCTCTACTATGTCAGTTAAGGCATAATTAATTATATGAAATGACCTTTTCCGCAATTTATGGATGTGTTTCTTCTCAAAATAGACTGAGTGCACATGCTATATATATAGTCTCTGTTTTTAAGATTAGAAAAACTTTGATTAATTAAAATTCTATAAACTTATGGTACTTTCTACTTGAATTTATGTGATACTGCATATTATTTAATGCATATCTAAATTGTGATTTACCGTATATATTATATTTGCAATTTTATATATAGATATTTACGGGATGAATTCTCTTATCATCTGATTATCATATTACATAGGCCTATTATTAAGAAATGATTTTAAAATTATTGAATATACATTCAAGTGGATGTGAGGATTCTTTTAGATCGATGGATGTCAACATGTGTACGGCCGGGCCCATATAATTGGATGAAATACATCGAGAATCTTTTTCAGTATTTTTTTCATGGGGAAAGTTCCATTATTCCGACAAAGTTTTTCCATCAAGCGACCGTTATGTTTACATCAACAACTCTCGAGCGAGAAAAAAAATTTCAGCTCAAAAATATTTTGCATACAAAAGTTATTCGATTTTGAGAAACGGACGGACCCCCCTCGCTTCGATGATCTACATATATGATTTAATATATGGTTACTTTTTATGTGAATTTACATACATTAATATTGTATAGGTAAATGTGTATATGGTACAGTATATAAATATTGTTAAAAAAGTATTTCATTTTGTTTAATTTGAATTTTTAAAATGTAACGATGATTTATAGATAAATATAGTATTTATTATTACAATTATTATATTAGTGTACGGCGAACTGTTTCTTTAATCATTAATTAATATATATCGAAAATGGTTTTTATAAATAATGATATTTATACATTTATTATTGACCTTACATTAAAATTAATTATTTTAAATAAATATTACTGATAAATAAACTGTTATTTATTTTGGATCAAGAAAGGTTTGATTTTCAAATTTCGAATATGACCAAAATAAAAACTAAAGATTAATGAAATACGAACGGACATCTGATGCAAGTTTTATAGAAATTTGACGTCCATAAAATTTGAATTTTACATATTAGGTTGCAAAAGCAAAAAGCGAACGTTCCAACATCGAGAAGCAATATGAAATTTCATCTGTAAATCAAACAAAGTTGCACATATATATATACGGAATGCAATTTCATACCTGTGATTGATTTAATAATGGGTTTTAAGTACATTAAAACTAATCGATGAATGTTATGTAAATGTGCATTCAGTAACTATAGAATTAATTTACTGTATTACTGTATTCTAATTTTTGAAAGTATTAAATTTCACAATTATTTTTATCAGAAAATGGCAATATTTCGTTACATTTTTATATATAATTTTAACATATATATGCAATATTATATAAATGATAAATTTATATTTAATAAATAATATATAAAAAACATTGTATTCTTACTAGAAATAAGGAACGAACGAATATTTCAGGAATTAGGATGAATACAATTCTAAGAATTGGAATGAGCCGAATTACATATAAATCTTGGAATAATTGTAGAATATAGTGTAGAACAATCATTAAGAATCTAGCAGTGCGGAAGAGTGATAAACAGAGACTAATGACCCTTCCTTTAATCCATTGGGATGAATCGGCACATAAAATGTATGCTAATGAAACCGCAAAGTCTCGTAAGAACATTACGTTCATACGTCTTTTGTTTCACTTCACTGAAAAAAATTGAGGTGGTGCCTTCATTGATTATTATCGACAATGACCTTAATAAAATTGACTATAATTGTCTCTTTTCGGGCAATGTTAAAAAATAACTCGGTTCTATTGAATTATACGGGTCTCCATCGCATTGTTAATGAAGTGATGGTAACTTCTACTCTTACTATTCAAATGGGGACATTATAACCCATAATATTCAATAGATCCAGAATGTGAGACTTGTTACTTAAAATAAAATAGTAGGGGAAATTGAGTCCCTAATATTCAATAGATCGAAACGGCAACCATTGTTATTTAAATGGACAAGTGGGTTGGTCCAGTGGGTTACGTGCTAGCCTATGAACCGACGGGATGGGAGTTCACGCCTCGTTGAAAGCCTTCAAATAAATCTACTGGGTTAGGGAGCACGTCCCCGGTAATGATACAAACCAAAATGAACTTCAAAAAATTACCGCAGTTATGTTCTGGAAAACCCGCAAAAAAAAAAAAATATGTAGTTATTGTAACCCATAATACTCCACATATGAGATAATTCCGTACACAAATCAATATAATTTAATATGCGTAAATAATTTCACAATAATGAGGGAGCTGTATAAAGCGATATATATCTACAAATATGTTTATAAATATTGCTTAATATACTTAATATAACAAATGAGGGGAAAGATTATAATTTTGGATAAAAAAAACGAGAAAAAGTTCTTTGGTTTTAAGATTTGAAACTCAAGCAAGAAAGATTGATTTTCAGCGAAGTTCTTATCTTAATCAAATTAAATAGGTTGCTATTGAAGTAAAATAATCTACGTTGAATTAAGTTTAGGTCTCCTCCAAGAGAGTTTTAATTATATTTTTTATAAATTATCTCTCAGCATAAATACGTTATATAAAATTAGTATTTGCAAACGTGTACAGTAGGTTCCCAAGCGGACAACAATTTATTACTGTGTATAAGAATAAGAACTTTTATTTTATTGAAGTTAACTTCCTTATTTTAATGAAGCAAAAACTGAACAAACCTGCCTTCTTTAAATTCATGGAGGACTGCTTCTTGAATTCAATGAAGATTTTCTTCCTTTGAATGAAGTATTTGAACAACGTATTCATGGTTCAGGGGTTAAAATTTACAGTTATTGTCACGCGCAAGGTTCCTGGTTCCCTTCTTAACAAAGCACACATAATTCGTCATTCTATGTACGTCTGTTCAAACGAGAAACCTTGTTTTATAAATAAATTAATCTCCTTATTTTAACCAAGCTATCCTCTTTAGTTTAATGAAGTAACTCTCCTTTAACTGAAATTTAGTCATCATACAATATGGAATAATAAAATTATTTTTATACACTGCTTCCTGCCTGACATCCATCTCTCTCTCTCTCACTATCTCTCTCTCTCTGTAAGATGATATATATATAACATGATCTACTGCTAAAATATTCATTAAAATAATATATATATGACATAAATATGACATCATTAGGGATGTCATATCTTGAAATATATCTTTTTCAACGTTATTCTATATAAAACTAAATCGAGATCGACCGAGTTTGTTCATGTAACAGATTGAAGACTATCTCTTCACGCTGGTTGGTTATGAATACTAACAAACCAATCATATGTCATACTTTCATTAATTACTGCAAATAGAATGGTATCCAAGAGAATTTTTTGATTAATTAATAGGTATTTTTATCCAACTTGAATTTGCCAACTTCAAGGTTGGAAAATGATTGCAAATATAAAAAAGATTATAAATAATGTTGAATATATATACCGTATTGAGTAAAGGATTAGGAATGACAGAATAAATGTTGAATACTAAATTATAAAGATTGACTCAATGTTAAATGCAGCTTTGATTTTAAATGAAGATTGAATAAATGTAAAAATTGGTGAAATTGAGATTTAAAAATGTTTACAAAAATTTAATTTGAAATAGAATTTGAATGTAGATTGAATAACTCTTGGTTCAACCTGACATTCACGTAATTGGTCACAGAGATTTTAAATGAAATAAACCCTGACGTCATCATTTTTTTCATCTAAAACCTATCTCGTTATAGACTCTTGGACTGAATATCGTTCGCAGGTAAAATTTTCCCCGAGGCAATCTCCACTCCTGTATTTATAAATCGAATTATTTCCCGGGACATAATTAGTTGTCAATATTGTATTCGTGGATAATGTCTCGTCGAAGAACGTACTTGGGATCTTCTTCAGGTTCGCTCATCCTCGACAATGAATCCCGCGATTAACTACGTTCTTTCATACTAAGGGACATCGATTCAGACGTCCGCTCAGCGAATGACTTGACTTTTGTGTGATTATATTAAGTAGTTATATATAGAGGATATTATTCGCAAGACTCAAATATCTTAGATTTTAATATTTTAGAATCTTTATTATATTCTTTACATCTTTAAATATTTAAGAAGAGTAAATATTTATTTCAATATCTATATTTTGGTTTAATTCTTTTGCTTATTCTGATTATAAGAAACCGAAAAAATAATTCTATATTTTCTTTTTAATTGGAGGAACTAAATTTGCAATATTGCTTGTGTATTACTTACGCCGTATATAATATCATTGAAATACTCTTCGATCAAGTTGTGTGAAATGGATCTTGAAAATTAACAAGTTACCCTCCTAAAGTTATCAAATTTCGCTCCTTAAAGTTAGCAAGTTTCCCTTTATTGGATTAGATTATTGTTCCATATATTCATAGACGAGCGTTGCTTATTAATGAATTATAAATTTACAGCGACAATTTTCATCATAAATCAATATTTTTATATTAAAACTAAGCATCGCGATGGCCACGAGATGATGTTGATGGGATGGGATTTAAACTCAGTGCTTTGAATGTTAAAATAAAGAAATTCATAAATTTGCAACTACAGATGTTAAAAATTGGTTTTCTGTATATTTATGGCAGTACTTCTAATCTCTCATCAACCCATTTCAGCAGAAACTTTTAAAATATAGATCCTTTGAGAGATATAATAATATACATATTTATAACACATCAAAAATCAACCACAACATTTGTTTCTTACAAGTTACAATTAGGCCCACCAATGAGTTCCTTCGTGAACCTTCATTTGAGAACAACGGGTTTATTCAAATATTGGTTTAAATTTTATAAAGGAATATGTCATTTAATATAATTTATGGAATATTATCTCTATTGAAAATTACCTGGTCTTTAGTTTACATTTCACACTCCCTACATGAGATTGTGAGGAGGGGTGCATATCCTCTGTGAAAATGTTTTTTTACGGGCAGGAGGGGTTACATTATCGATATTGATAAAGGAGTCTATCTAAGAATAGATTTTATCGAGTTTAATGAAAGTTTAAAAGTTGATTAAACAATATATGAACGAAGACAAAAAAGGTTAAAAGTTAAATAAGAGTTTAATTTTGTCTAAAAGAAGATTGATTGAAAGTTGAAAGATGATTTAATATCGTCTGAAAGAAGATGATAAACTAAAATATAAATTGAAAGATAAATGAGATTGTGAATTATGAAACTGTGTTAAATAAAGCTTCGTATATAACTACCTTAAAATATAATATGGAGTATTTGTTATTAGTTTGTTATTTGTGTTGAAGCCTGCAAATGATGCGAGGCTGAGCCATAAGTAATCACGGTTCCCTCTATAAGCTATATATAGAAATCGCTATGTGGGTCTCTAGATATATTTATTATACTGTCACTAAACAGGTATTAAATTCTGTTACAGTAATTTAAACTACCTTAAAACATGATATAGGTGTTAATTATACAGGTATTATGTACAAATTACAATGGTATTTATAACGTGAATAATTCTATTTATAAATACAGAACATTAAAGATGTGCACTAATTAAAATAGGTAGATAATTACGCAATTTAAAAGGCAATAAATGAATTAGATGAAGCGTGAATATTGGCAATTAGCATACGACTCGATTATCCAGAGCTTCACGGAGTAAATTATTTTAAAGAATTCTTTTTTCGTTATATTTATTTCATTATGAATTAATTCAATATACAGTATAATCGATATTGATTTATTTAATTATTTGTTACACATATGCAATTACAAAACTGTTTTGTCACAAGCATGTAACAGGTGAATGGCTACAATTATATATACCTTTTATAATTATCTGTGCATGATATCGTCTACCGTTTATGAAACTTTGGTATAAAAACTATTACGTCTTTAATATCTTCTTTGTTTGATATCTTTGACGTCGACGTTAATGATGCAATATCGCGAACTATCAAAATAAACAATACACAGTAATTAAATATTGCATTGCATGGTGTTCCGCCATTTTGAAATGGAGCTGTTTACTGTACCAGGGTTTTCCAAACTAGGCTCCGTTATAGTTATCTGAGACTCCGCAAGACAATTTAGAGGAAATTAAAAAAAACTTAATATTAGTATAAAAAATGTAAGAATGCTTCAGGTTTTTTTTGGATGAAACAACTCCTTTTCACTAAAACGTTTGGGAATATCCTTCTTATACTACATCAATATATTAATTAATATGTTAGGCAACGTTATGAAACGTTTTACCACCATGCATGTGGCATATGTAATATATTATAATTATTTAATTTATTCTTTGCAGGTCAGTATCTATCTATAGGTGAAACAGTATAACAATGTATGCATCTGCAATATGTGAATATAATACGTATTAATATATTTCATAACAACTATGATAAATAATTAGGGAGATATATTTATAGTATATGTATATATATATGATATACCTGTATATAATTATTTTATATACATATACTATATGAGCATCCTGGATTGTTTTCAATTTATGAAAAACATGGAATACGTAATTAAATTATACAGTATATACCGTAATCGGGGTACTGAATACTAGTTACTGTACATAAGATCTATACATGTGTATGCTTAACACTAATTTGATCAAGATAGGATCAGGTTTTCTGAGTAATTTTGAAGTATCATTGACAGGCTAAATCAAAACAAAATTATTGTTAGGAGTTTTTCGCACGTAAAAATTGGATTTTTGAAAATCATGAATCAAATAGAAGTTTCATTTAAAATATTATTATCAGCTTCCCAATATTGACAAATTATATTCCAGCAAAACAAATTAAAAGAGAAACTTTTTTTTAATAATTCAATAATACGAATTTATATTAGAACTTTATCTCCTGCAGTTTGAAGTGAAATCTACATCTGAGAGAATCTGGAGTTGCAGCTTGAAACAAATTAAAACTCGACATGCCTCCATGTCCTCAAGCTGCATATCAATGTCAATATTTCCACACAATAACGAATAACTTCCAATTTACTTTGTTGTGGTCCAATGTATTCGTAGCAATATCGATATCCTTTTAAGGTTTATAAAGATAGTTGGTTGTGAAACAAGTGCATCAGTGAAAATTTTAGCAACTTTGAATGTAACTTGGATCAAATATCTATCGAATTTGGATAATAGCTTTTGATTCAAATTTAATCCAAAAATTCATAACAAAAATTGTATTAAAACAAATCGCAAGAAAAAATCTTGATGAAAGATATTATAAAATATTTATTATAATAAAATTAAATTAATTTAAATTTCCGCCGTATATAAAAAGTAATAAAAAAACGCAGTGAATGTAATTTACAAAATTATGAGATAAAAAGAGTTAATATACCGTCATTTAATATCACTATAACATAGTAGATAACTAATATAATTTAAAGAGATTTTAATATTACTTTTCTGTCATATAATCAACTTAAATCACTGCATGAATTTGATACAACAATTTGTGTTCTTGTTGCCTATTGGTGGGAAGTTTCATTCACCCTATTACTGATCAGGTTGCAAAATATTTGAACCCTAGTTATGAAATTCATATTTTACTGATAAAAATTCTTATCACATTATTTTAAAGTAACGAACATATTTTAGAATTTATTTTTAATATTCCTTATAATATTTTTTTAATTTCTGTATTACATTTAAAAAATGATTTAAACTGAATCATCATTTATTTATTTTTAAATTTGAATATATATGGAATATTTTTATCAACAAATAATAAAAAATACGAGAGAGAATTCGTTCGATTCAATAACTATTTGTCATCAATAGAAGGATACGGCGATATTAAGTGTAATCTGTTTCAATTGTCACATTGAACATGAGAACCGTCAAGTGCTTTTAGTTTATAAATTAACAGTTAAATAGCCACTAAAGAGCCTATCGACCCCATTATTATAAGTATGAATTATAACTGGATGAAGTTTTCCCATTGTTTAAATTTCCTACGGTATCAACAATTTGTTAATGTAGATAAGAATCAAATTTTATTTTACCATTATGAAACAAGTAGATAATGCAATGAACATAATTGGATGTAATGGCAGCCTTAACTTTACAGTATGTACAATATATTAAACTGTATCTGTATTATCTACTAAGTTATATTGTTACTTTATATCCGCAATAGTTATTGTATTTATTTATTTTAGAGTATATAAATGCTCTATTTATTATATTACACAATTTAATAAACTCTATCTTCACAATTTATTGTAATGTATCTTCACTATTTATTATAGTGTGTCTTTAATCTGTATAATTCATTCACCTTTATCTCCACTATATACTTTGAACTGTATCTTTACTTAATATAACTAACTGTATTCATACCACACAATGAACTGTATTTGTGCTAAATATATTTCGCTATGACGTAATAAAGTCACAAATTTAACACGAATTCACTTCAGAGTTATTCTAAATAATTAGAGCAAAGAAACAATAAAATTTTTGCTTGAGACATCTCGTCATTATCTTTCATTGGGAAATAATACAAAATTAAATTTATTTTTCTTTCACGCTACAAAAAGAAACATTCAATATAAATCTTCGGTTAAAAATGAAAATAAATTATTTTTAAAATACTGTGTGTGAATATATTGTAATAGAATATCAGCATTAACTATTTATTTGTTCTTAATATTGTAATAAATGACATAAATATTTCTTGTTAGTTTAATGGGCTCATTTTATTTAGCCACTCTTGATCATTATTTTATTTATTTACTTGATTACTTTCGACAGTTCTGATTAGAAATAAAAATATTCGTTTTTTAATATCTGGTTCACAGATGCAGAATTTTGTTTAATAGACTATAAATTCAGTTAATGACCTTTAAGATCGAGGCAGTTGATACTAAAGATGAAATTAAGAAATTAATTTTTTAAAAGCACTCAAATACTAAGTTTAATTAACCTAATTATTTGTTTTATTTATGGGTTAAAAGTTTCCTTTGCAATTTTTCAAGATTACAAAAAATTCTTAAATATTCTAGTTTGTGTGAACCAATTTTGAAAAGATTTATTCCGTTCAATTTTTGAAAAAAATAAAAACGAAAATGTAAAGTGATTTACAAAATCACCACAAGGAATTAATATAAATATTTAGAATTCTGATAAATATCCTAATAATCATATTATTTATTAACTTTATTTAAACCAATAATTATTGAATTAATTATATTTTTCAAAGACATTTACAATTTATCTGTTTACAAATATTTGGATAATTAACACACTTTGAAATTGTAACCTAACATATGTAACTTAGCTATTTATCAAAAAAAATAATAATAAACTAAGTGATTAATAATTGGAAGAATAAAGTTAATTTTATACATGTAAATAAATAATAAAGATGTCATAGAAACTCGTCAGGCAAATTATTCACGAGTTAAATTAAGATATAAGAAGTGAATATCTTTTTATAGACAAAATTCCTGTTCACAAATCACAAGATTGGCACCAAATTTGAGTGTGTGCGTATGAAGGTGAATGATTATGCACGTGTTGACAGATTTACGGAAACTTGAAACGTAAATATAGCACCACTGGCACTGCATCACAATGCATCATGCAAATGTCATGTGGCATATGTGATGCATCGTCATTGGTTGAAGGGGTACTACGCATAATGTACGGGGTGATATAATTCAATGATAATTGCCCCTGAATACTGCCCCTTTGAACAGTTATCTCAATAGAACAACTGCTTCCAACCAATCTCGAATAAGAGCTATAATATATAATATATTTATAGATACATAAACGGGGAGAAGAATTTTTCGGGTGTTATTTGTTTTGGGGCTCAATTATTCCGTTGTCTATCCATGAATCATAATGTATGTTACATATTGCATTGTTATTTGATTGCATTATGCTGTACATCTAATCTAAATACAGGTGATATTAAGTTTAGTTAGATTAATTACTTTAATATATGTGCAAACCTCTGTTTTAATCTGGAGAAGAACTAGAGAGATGATTTAAGTGAAGTATATATTATTCTCTATTTAATTCAACTTGCTTCATAAATATATTTTCGATGATGACGTCATGAACGCAAATGTTTAAAATGAAAGAGACAATCTTACAATATCTTTTTCCAAATAATCAATTTCAGGTCTCGTCTTTTCGCCATTACACAAAACCTGATTATTTCGTTTTCTCAATTCCTTCCTTTTGTAACGATACCTATTTTGTTTAATGGAAATTGATGCATTTACTTGGATGTTATTGCAAAATATTTACTTGTTTCCCTAATCTAATTTCCACTTGTCCTATACTTTTGCTTGTTCTCATTACGTACTTCTTTGTTTGTTATTTGCCAAATGTTTGCTTGTAATACGCTAATTACTATCTTAATTGACTTAAATCTATTATTTTTTTAAAGTATCATTCGTTCGAAATTAAATTGAACAAGAAGTAACATTGGGAGCGATTTTTTCGCTGATATTTCAGCCTTTGCGTTGACATTTATATGCGACTCTGGACGATTTGCTTATATTAATGAAAAAAATTTGACCTGTGACATTACAATTATAGGAGACCAACGTGAAATTAAAATGGAGCAGAATTTAATACTGCAGTTTTTAATGGATTAATTATATAGATAATATAAATATAAATAGATGCTTTTAATAATAATAGAATTCTATATTTTAAATTTGTTACTGTAATATATCTTTGGATAATGTTAGTCAAATGATTTGGTTTAAAACTGCAGAAATTAATAAATATTGATCATTTTTTTGTAGAAAATGAATGTTTAATGATTAGAAGATTCTTCTAATGCCAAATATAATTTAGATTCACTGCAAAAATCCCTCCTGAATACCATTAAAAACAATACCGTATCTACAATATTCTCGTTTCACTTACAGTATATCTTTTTGGGCGAATATTATTGCATCATCCAAATCCTGTAAATTTATAGCCGTAATTTATAAAGAAATCTAATATATTTTTTTCGCTCTTTGCTTAAGTTTCATCTCGTGTTGTTTAAGGTCAAATCTTTTTCGAGTTAATTAATTTGTATGGAAGCAATCGTGTTAAAATTACCTTTTTATATGGTCACTATGGACGACATTATATTAAGCTCCAGGCATCAAGGAAAATTACATTATATCAAACGTTGAGATTAAAGCATGGAAAATTTGTAAGGAAATAATTTTCCGAATCTCGCGGGCCGCATTTTAGGGCAAACTAAAGTAATTTAATTTACGGACAGTTTTCTTTTTTATTCGTGGGGAAACTTGAGCAAAAATAGTATATATGAAAACAGCTTTTTTGTAACTTTTAAATCTTTTTCCTTCTTGAGCGATATTAAGGTGAAACTATTACATTCAGGTCGAAATATATATTTTTCTTACATTTTTTTAAGTTATTTATCGTGCAAGATTTAGTTTGTTTAGATATTATACGCTTTCATTTTATAAAAAAATAAGATTTCATTATTACTCTGCTTGTTTTTTTATAAATTACAGTAACTACATATAACATGCATTAATGAATAATGATGCATATTTATTGATAATTATATTGTATAAAGACTTTAATGATATTTATTATTATTTACATTATCATCAGGCGATTCGAAACAAATAACATTTGTTTAAATAAATCTACTTAGGCTTCCACATAGATGAGAAACTAAATTATACAACCCATATCAAACATGTTAAAGCTTGCCTA